>JAKUCM010002259.1:0-36273 GCA_023374145.1 Lepidium sativum | reverse complement strand
CGGGGACCAATCTAATAAAAAAAATACAATCAAAAGTTAGATTAAATTAGCTAAAATAGAAGGTAAATGAAGAATATAAAATTTATTTTACCTCAGAATAGATCTGGTCTTCTGCGCCGTAGATAATCCCCCGGATGCAGAGCTCTCATTACCGCAATATTGATTCAATTCCTGCAACTTTGCAGTGAATGTTGTTGTACAGCTTCTCGGATTTTTTGTCAACCAAAACTCCGGCTTTGTTCCGCTTAGTGATGTACAGAGTGCTAAGGATATCAGGGTGGGTATCCCCCGATTCCTCTTGCTGAGAAATATTAAAATAAGGCGATATATTTAAAAAAATTGTTAATTTTAAGTAAAAATATTTACCAGTTTGCGGGCTCGAGCTTTGAATGATGTTCTGCCCGAGCAATGCTTGTGCGGACCACTCCCATCAGGGTCAGATAACCGAGCAGCCCGACAACTTGCGCTTTTCTTCTAGGACTTCAGATCCTCCCAGTACCAGATTAAGCCTTCCCAGACCGAATCCTTGAACCACTGCGGTATTGCCTCGTTGTCTTTCTTCTTCCATTTACTCTTCCAACAAGCCACCTGATCGTTCATCCGTCTACGCAAGACCGCCTCAAACTCCTTGCGGACTAGACCGTTAATGGAAACCTCCCCTGTGAAAAGGTTGTTACAAAAAAAGATTTACAAATTATAGTTAACTTGATCTAATACACGGCGTAATAATGTAAAAGAATAAAATTTTTTACTGCAAACATTCTAAACCATCTATCGATGATGTGGATGGGTGTTTGGATAAAATTAGCATGCGGCTCCTGGAAATCTCTTTCAAAGATCTCTCGAACAGTCGTTGGCATAATTCGGTCGTCATCGAACCTACATAAAATAATTTAATTAAATTTAAATTCACTATAATAAATGTGTAAATTATTAAAATTTAAATTAATAGGTAATACCACAAAGTTCCCGATGTGAAGAAGTTCCTCTACGATCTCAGAATGCAAGCAGAAGTGATTGTGGTCACGATGAAAACATGGGACATAAGATCCGAAGGTAACAGCCAAGAAGATTCTTTGGAAGCGTTTGATGCTGCACAGAGACGGATCTCAGATTACTTGGGAGAGATCAAGAGACAAGGTTCAAATCCACTGTTGGCAAATGGGAAAACGATGGTGGTGAATGAGCAACAAGTGGAGAAGTTTCTATACACAATGTTAAAACTGAACTCGACCATACTCAATTATTCGAGGATGGCTGCAGTGGTTCTGGTTAGTCTCCCACCGCCTCCATTGAACCACCCGGCTTATTTCTACATGGAGTATTTGGACTTGCTGGTGGAGAATATCCCGAGGATGTTGATCGTAAGAGGATATCACAGGGATGTTGTTACTTTGTTTACCATCTAGTTTCGTATCTCATTTTATACCCACCAAGAAACATCAAAGAGCCTACCCTTCAAGGTCAGTTCTTTCTCCATCTCTGTCCTATATATAATTTAACAGTTTATGATTTCTTTTTCTTCTAGTATAGAGAATTCCATTTTGTTGAAAAACAATTTATTTAATATGGAGCTATAGTTTTTTTTTCCTCTTTTTTGTTTGTTTGTTTGTTTGTTTGCAGATAGATATATTCTGAGGTTGTATTCTGAGACAATTTTTACATTTCACTCTCATGGATATTGCGGTCTCTTGATTTTTGGAAATTATTTTAGATAAATAGCTTCATATATACTTATGGTTACTATCACCCATAATTTCATACATATGGGTCACTGCTCACTAATATTTTTTCCATGATTTCTAAATATTTATCTTCAAAAGTACAGATTTTGAGTTCAGGCATAGTATTGCATGCTGATTACCAAAAAAACATAAAAAAACGTGAGTTGATAATAATATCTCAAAATTACAGAATTCAAGTTTAATACATGAGTTGATCTTAACCAGAGGTTAAACGAAATGTTTGCATTTATACTCTCAAGTGTTTACAACATCAGTCAAAAAGACTCTGTCTGGTCTTGCTTTTTTCCAAAGTCTCGTAAAACACTAACTCTAAATCATGAACTGATAATGTTATCACTAAACATTACGTGAGAGGTGTATCTAACAACCTTTGTCTAATGATACAAAAAGATTTTTCTTTTTTAACGAATATCTGCCGCTAATATTGAATCCAATAGACAAAAGCAAGTCTCGAAAAGTTGTAGTTTCTGTAAGTCTCTGTTTCACCGACGCTTCTTTCCTTCTCCATGCCTTGATCGTCTTGGAGCTTCATCTTCGTCTTCACTTTCACTCCCTTCATTCCCCAAACTGTTTCCAACCTCAAACTGTTCCATCTCACGTGATGCCTCCTGATTCTGTTGATCAGCCACCATTCCTTTGTCATCGCTTCGCTCGGGTGTTTTCCTGATAGAAGGGACAGGACGCACTGATGTTGTTGTTCCTGTTGGTGGATAAAACATTGGTCTGCCTCCTCGAGGACCATTGCCCCATTCCTCCCATATGTGGGCCACGTCCCGGGCCTCCCATCATACCATACCCACCATGTGGGAACTGTTGTGAAGGCCTACCAGGAAACATCATCCCGGGTACAGGTCCTCTGAAATCACCACCAAACCGTAGGTCCATACGGTCCAAAGGTTCTTGGACCCATACCAAATGGATCTGGCATACCATTATAACCACCAGGCCCATACTGAAATGCATCAGCGGGACCCATTACTCCAAGAGGGTAACCGCCCATTCCAGGCATTGGTCTGATCCCACGTCCTAGAGGCATTTGAGGAGGCCACATCATTCCTCTTCCTCTTCCTCTGCCTTGAGGGCCGCCTGCCATGCTCTCTTCCTCCTCCTCACTTTCATCTTCTTCCTCTTCCTCTTCTTCGTTGTCTTCAAATGGCACAATGTCTGGATTATCAGCTCTGCTCTCTGGAATCACACCCTTTGCTTTTTCTTCTTCTCGTTTGGCTTCCGCAGCTTATGGAGATTGCCTTTGGATTTATTGAAACACAAAAATTAACAGTTTCTGATGAAGCGACAGAATGAAGAATCATCAAAGAACCCGAAGTCAAGAGCACATGGAGCTCAGTTCTTGGAGCGTACAATATATTATATGCTTATGGACCATTAGAGTAAAAAGAAAAAAAGCAACAAAAAATAGACTGTACCATAAGCTCGCTATCTGGTTCAAGGTAAAGTAAAGAAGCCAGTTGTTCACCAACGGAACGCTCTAACTCCTGACAGTCTCTGCTTATCTATAGTCGATGAACCAAAAGTGTAAGGTTAAGGTAATTAGATTACATGCAGATGCAAAAAGGAAAGCATAAATATCAAAGGACAACCATTAGCTAATAGTTATGATTGTATCAGAAGTCACATGTGATGGTGGTTAGCTACTAGCAATTATTGTATCAGTAGTAAATTGTGATATCTAGCCAATATTTGTTAACCGATGAGTTAGGTCGACATGGGACAATTTAGGTCTTTGCGAGTGTATCCATCATGAGCTGTATTTAGTAAATGATATTCCAAATGGAAGACCAACTAGTGCAGCGTAAAAAAGCATGGCGACAAGTTAGTTACACATACCTTCACTGGTAAGTTTTCATTGAAAGGATTCCTCAAATTCCGTGTGTTTTGTGGAAGGATAGTTCGCACAACTACAATAGTAAGAATTACAGTCACTTATAAATACAAATCAAAGAAGAGTGTTGTATTTCAAGTATCCAGAATGTTACTGCACGAAGTATGAAAGCAACCCCTTTACTTCTCAGAAGAGTGTGTCAGAGATCATTGTTAACATCGCAGATTCAATACCGGAGACATAAGAAAGTGGGATAGTGTGTGTTGAGTGTGTTGTGTTGTTTGAACGAGAAAGACTGATACTTACTGTTTAGAATATAGCACCAGAAGTGGAAGACTATATAGGCTCAATCGCATAAAGAACTATTAAAACTAGGACTCATAGAAAGACTATTGATGAAAGCCAGCGCTTAATCACATGGTATACCTTCAACCATTTAACTGAAAAGTTCCGGCCATATTGTGCAGTTCCATGTTCATGTTTCCAGTTTCCCCCACCAATGTAACCACCAATTCGGGAGGTCATCTTAGCACAGCCCTATAGCATCATGTGAAAAAAGGTTACTTAGACTCACAAACGCTACCCAGCTTATAAAACCCTATAAAGAAGATAATAACAGAAAGGAACACATTAATAAGAGGTAACTAGGTTTTCAACATAATTGCAGTGGTCCTTTGTTTACCCAATAAACTACCTGGAAATGTCGTGTCCGGTTGACAGAGAATATCAAGATCACATTTTCCACGGAATCGAAAGCTTCGTTGAGTTTAGCTTCATTGCTCCTTTGTGTAGCCCATACTCCTTGTTGGACAGATAACTCAAAATTTTCTCGATTGCAACTTTTAACTACAAAATACCTGAAACCCCAAGGTTTCAAATTATGTCAGATATGGCCAAGGAAGATTAGTAAGATATATAGCAGAAGGCAACGCAATTACATCAAGCTATTACATAGAGTAGTCAAGAAAGCATGTTAAGATGACACCCTAAACAATGTATGAAGAACTCCATCGTTCTTCAATATTATGATTCCAGATCAATTGTATGTGAATCCAGAAGATAGTGCTTCATAAATTCCAAGGTTTCTTATCAATATCTAAATAAAATCACCTTATAGCCAAAACATGACTCCTATGTTCGCAGGATTCCTGCTAAACCACTGAGATTAGGGAATAGAGCAGAGCACTAAATAAACAACCAAATCGCGCTTAACTTTCCGATATGCTTCTAATGACAGATCTAAAGAACTACAATCAACTACAAAATGAACCCAGTATATGTATACCATCATTTTGCAGAGCCTGTTTCCAACATATTAGCTGAAGGAAGAAGGAGACCTGATGGAAAGAGGAGACTATCCTCACAAACAATCAGAGTGAAACACCAGCTCACCGAAGCTGGTCAATTCTTTTTTTTCTTGAACAATAGAAGTTATAATATCTGAAATTTACCTAACTATCACAGAAATATATCCTAAAATGAGATAGATAATCTACGCTGAAGTTAAATATTTACATATATATCTGTATATATAAAGTTTAAAATCTTTAGAACTTGCAAATAACAAGTTACTTTCTAAAGTGATTAAAGCTCTTATACGAAACTAATGGTTCAATAACGGACCAACAACAACTTCTTGATACGTATACAGAAACATAGTTTACATAACCCAATTAAAAACCTTGGGACACTGAACACACCTATTTACCCCTTGAGGCAAAGGATGAGATGTTCTGTTTGTTTGATCAGGAGTGTTTTGTATCTGAGTCTGGCTGACCTGGTGCTGTGATTGCTGAGGTTGTTGTTGTTTCTGCTGCAAGTTACCTGATTCTTGTGGCTGGCCTTGCAACGGAACTTGCACCAGAGGTTTATCTGCTAACTGCGGAGTAACATTTCGTGGTTGATAGAACCTATTCGGCCCATAATTGTATGAAGTCAATTGTTGTATCTTCTGAAGAACTTCCTCAACCGGAGGTGGAGGTCCAGGAAGCTTTGCGTGCCTATACCGACAATCTGGACCATTGGGACAAAATCCCAGCTTGTACCTGCATATATGATTGCAAGATCCCATATGTAAGAATAAAAGCCAACCGAACCATGAATCAACACTAACTCATTCATTGCATAGTGTAGATAATCATTGCATCCCTAGATCAACAAAAAGTTTCATCTTTTACTGAATAAATCATGGAATCGAAACCAAATTTGAAATGATTTTATCTACATACATATTACATTCTTTGATATCTTCATTGGTATGTTTATACACACAATCCTGCTCTCGACATTCACCGTATAACCGGAAAAACCTGCAGATTGGCATACGAGCTTTATCATACTGGTGGAGAAATCCACAGGCGTCGCCTTTCATACATAAACCTCGAAGCCAGTGTCTGCAAACAGTCTGCCGGAAACTTCTTCCCCTCCCAGCTCCAGTCGCCGTCGCGGAAGAATGATCGTAGCTGGGTGCTACGTTAACAATGGCGGAGGAATTTTCAGGCGGAGCAACCGGGACTAAAGCCGTGGGCTGGATAGGTCCGGAATCAAGACCGCCTTCGAAATCGAAGCTGAGCCCATCAGCGTCCTCCATTGATGCGCTGCTCTGAAGTTCGAATTTAGGTCTTCGAAGAAGCGGACCGAACAATCGGAGGATTCGAGTTTCTGAGTTCTGATGTTAGAAACAAGTTTAACGAATCAGGCTCCGCATTGGTTCAATTAGACTAAACCAGTGATTTGGACGTGAACCGAATTAATGTTTTTCTATTTTCCTAACCGATTTTACATTTGATTCATACGAAATAAGAGCATAGAGCTCATTACAACACATGTTTCTCATGCTCAGGGCTTGATAATTGGGAATTTAATGCTCTAAAATAGTAATCAACTTTATTTTAGTTAAGTATAGAAGGGAACATAGATAACTGCTTAGTTCAATGTTCCTGAAAAAATTCGCGAGAATAATACATTAAACATAATTAAAATACAATATTACCCTTACTAATTTAATTAATATTTTGAAATAAAAACAAAAATAAATAATGATGTCTAATTTTGTAAATTTAAATCTAATTACTACTCTGTCAATCACATCTGCTCCATATTTGAACTTTATGTTTTACCAATCATAGTCTTAGTGAAATACCATAACAAAACTAAGATAAGGAAAACACAAACCCAAGACCCAAGACATATTAGGAAAACTAAACAAAATCTAATTATTTTCAACCGTGATTTATAGAAATCACTTAAGTAACAATAGAGAAGTGATATTAATCAATTCAAAGCAAAAGACTTTGACATATCTCAACCATTTAGATGCTTCTGGCTTTCTTTGTTGGTCCGGATTAAGTGATCTTCCAATTAAAATTTAGGTTGTAGTTTCCATATGTGGAAAGATCGACTAGAGCTTCATCTTAAATGGGCATCGCCTTTGACTCGATGATCAGATTCTAAATACAATTTTGAACAAAACTTGACATTTCACAGAATTTTAGAAATGAAAGCAATGCTTAACCTCTGATCAAGCTACTTGTGAAATTTTTTCTTTCTTCTTGTATTATAAGTCGATAACCACAAGATTCAAGAATTCGTCAAGTAAATTGATGGGCTTATACTCGACCATCATAATTCAGATTAGAGTCCACTTGCCTTTGTCTTTATTCGTCCTATATTGAGAGACTGAGGAATTAATCGGCGTCAAACACGACCCAATATGTGAAAAGACACTTCTTCTTTTGATTTTATCAACGTTGATGGGCGTCAATCGCTGGCCTGACATGCAAGACTTCTTTCACCCGTTCGTTGATTCAGATGTTTTATCAGCGTCAAACGACCTGATTAAGAACTCTTTTCGTAGTTTTGAAAGAGAAAAAGATCATGAAAAGAGATCAAACGTATTGATCAATAGAATAAAGAAGGAAAAAAGAATTGTGTGTGATGCAAGAAAAGGTCGAGGCACGAGTCGTTGGGTCGCAAGCTTCTCGATATTGAACCGCAGGACGTTGCGAACGTAAGGCGCGACGAAGGACCGAAGGAACGCGGAGTGCCGGTCGTGAAAGTGTTCCTTGGAAAAGTTGAACTTGGACAAATTCCGAAAAGTTATGAGGAGGCTAAAAACTGCAAGGAATGGGGAAATGCAATCACGGATGAATGCAATACAATGGAAAAGAATTACACTTGGGATGAGGCGGAATTACCACCAGGAAAAAGGGCTGTCACCTCCCGATGGATATTCACTATCAAATACAAGAGTGATGAGAGTATTGAACAATACAAATGTCGATTGGTCGAAAGAGGTTTTATCCAAACATATGGACAAGATTACACCGATACTTTTGCACACGTTGCAAAACTACACACGGTACGTGTTCTTCTGTCCTTGGCTACAAATTTAAGTTGGAATCTATGACAAATGGATGTCAAGAATGCATTCTTGCAAGGAGAACTTGAGGATGAAGTGTACATGCATCCACCTCCCGGTCTCGAAGGGATTGTGAGTCTCGAGAAAGTGTTATGTCTTCGGAAAGATATATATGGGTTGAAGTAATCCCCTCGGGCTTGGCACCATAAATTAAGCTTCAATCTCCAAGATCGTGGCTTCCCTAAATCAGAATCGGACCATACACTCTGTATATCCAATGGCCCGAGAGGTATGATCGTAATTCTTATCTATGTGGATGATTTTATCATTACCGACAATGACAAGGACGGTATTTCCTTAACCAAAGACTATCTTAAAAGTGTATTTGATATTAAAGACCTTGGGGAACTAAAGTACTTCCTAGGAATCGAAGTATGCTGCTCTTCGGAGGGCCTATTTCTTTCTCAAAGGAAGTACACTCTTGATCTTTTTGATGAGACAGGAAATTTAGGGTCTAACGCTGCCAACACACCTCTTGAAGATGGCTACAAGTTCAGTCGAAAGGGAGAGAAAAATGACGAATTTTATGAGGATGCACCTCACGACTTGTGGGAAAACTCATCTATTTGACAATCACAAGACCGGACATATGCTATGCGGTGAATCAAGTGAGTCAACATATGAAAAACCCCACAACCCACCATTAGAGCGTGATGAAAATAATCATTCGTATCTAAGAGGAAGCCATAACCGCGAAATTTGGATGGGAAAGAACAACAACACCAAAATTGTAGATTATTGTGATGCGGATTGGGCCGGTGATCGGAATGATCGAAAATCAACAACCGGGTATTGCACTTTCATTGGATGTAACTTGGTGACATGGAAGACTAAGAAACATAAGGTAGTGTCATGCTCTAGTGCCGAAGCCGAGTACCGAGCAATGAGGAAGCTAACAAGTGAGTTCACATGGTTAAAGGCACTACTCAAGGATCTTAGTATTGAATCATCAAAACCAATCACTATGCATTGTGACAACCAAGCTGCAATCCATATTGCATCCAAATCCATGTTTTATGAGAGGACAAAACACATTGAGATAGATTGCCACAAAGTCCGAGAGAAAATTGAAGAAGGAGTAACTCTCCCATGCTACACCAAAAGTGAAGACCAATTGGCGGATATTTTTACCAAAGCCGTAAGTCTAGAAGTTTGAGATCATATTTATCCAAACTAGGACTTGTAGGCATATCCCAAGATTGATCAAATGTCCCCTCTCTCGTAAATCACACACTCTTTTTCCCTTAGAAGAGTTTTGTCCCAAGAGATTTTCTCTCTAAGGATTTTAATGAGGTGGGGTTTATGAGAAGTCCAAGCTTAACCTCTATAACATATGGTTAAGCTTGAGGGGGAGTATTGATTAATAGAATAAAGAAGGAAAAAAGGATTGTGTGTGATGCAAGAAAAGGTCGAGGCGCGAGTTGTCGGGTCGCAAGCTTCTCGGTATTGAACCGCGGGATGCTACGAACGTAAGGCGCGACGAGAGACCGAAGGAACGTGGAGTGCCGCTCATGAAGTTCCCGAGAGATTGATCAGGGCGCAAGCGACCTTACCCGTGACTCGGTCAGGTCGCGTTCTCCCCGAGTGCTCCAACAAAGGCATCCTCTCGGGACTCGAAGCGTGAAAACGACTCCTCGAGCTTATGGGGACCAGGACTTCATCTTTGACCAAGTGTGGGCCTTTGGTGAAGTCATGGAGCTGTTGGGGAGAAGAAGAACCTTGAGCGGGACCACCGGGTTGCTCTCAACCCGGGACCACTCCCTCGAGACCACAACATGGGACCACTCCGGACCACAACACCTTTTCTCCCCCAACGGCTAGGGTCTTCCACCTTCATATTCTTCTATGCTTTTCTATAAATCCTTGTAGTATGAACTCACTTATGTATTGATTTTGAATCAATGAAAATTCATTCTCTCTTTACTCATTTCTCTTTATTTCTCTTCTCAATCTTTATGTCATGAATTCTTGATACATTAATCTCAAATTCTTACGAAACGAACCATCGTCGGAGCTAGAGGAACTCCGACCATTTGCCCAGAGATGAATACTCAATGAAGATATCACAAGAAGAAGAATGAATGTTTTTATGTTTCTCTTATTTTTTTCTTTTTGTGCTTTTGTATGATTAAAATAGTAAAACTGGGTGAAATACAAAACATTAAACCCTAAACATAAGCCATCAGCGAACAAATATATTCCTAGAGTCGATGCCCCAAAAAGGAATTTTTAAAAACAAACTCCAAAAACGACTAAGAAATACTAAATACTCTAAAATTTCAATCATAAATGCGAAGATCAAAGGTATTGCCAAACAAAAAAATCTTCCTATGATAAATAATTGTAGCTCACAAATGAAGAAAAAATTACTACACCAACAAAAATGTATGAAGATGCTAAAATTGCACGAAACGACATAAAGAATCCTATATGTAAAGACAAATTAAAAGCAGAAAAAGACATTAGAGCATGAAACAGTTCTTCTAGAAATGACTAAGTTAAAGCATATCCAACCGATTTTGCACGCGATAGATTCGTTAAGCCTCTGACGACATGGCTCGTCCACAAAGATTTATGAACCACCTAAGGAAAAAGGCAAAACTTTTGTGGCCCCACGGGAAAGTTGATGAGCTCCACGAAGATATTTGAGACGCTCCAACCATCATCTTCAAGGCAAAACATCTCTTTGGCCTAACATCTCCTCCAAGACCTAGCTCTCAAAGAAGGTCGAGCCTCCCTGAGCAGACCCCTTCTAAAGGAGCTTCGAGAGCACAAGAGACCACATCAGAGAAGACGAAACAAGATCTATCGGCAACACCCACCAACACTATAATTTCATATATGGACCTCACATAAACAATACTACACAACAAACTTAAGACCAGAGTTGTGAGAGCCTCTGTTAGTCACTCCAACCGTTAGCGGCTCTAGATTGAAAGAATGCTATCAAAGAAAGAGAAAGTTCTTGACTACAATATTTATGTTTCTTTTATTTACGAGTAGCTTTAGAGAATTAATTTTTTCTTTATTTTTATTATTTGTATATTATTTTCCTCAAAGATTGTAATGATCTTATGTATGAATATACAAAACAGGCAATGAAGACAAAGCCAACAAATTTATCAACAACACGAACCACCTCTAAATTTAGGTACAAGTGAAAAGTTAAAAAAAAAAAACTTTTACAAGTTGTCCTAAATTTCTTTTATATTCAAAACAACTACATATGCCGAAGACAGGTGGTCTTCAAGGCACTAGAGATCAAACTCTCTACCTGCAGTAGTACGGACGAAATTTAAAATCCAGTAAGGTAGTTGACAAAAAAAAAAAACTACGTATTAGGCATGCGATTTTAGGTAGTTCATTTTGGGTCGGATCGGGTAATTTGGGTATCATATATTTATAGAATTTTTAAATTGTACCAAAAATAACTGAATTATATTATGAATCGGATCGGTTGGGTTAACGATTATTTTGAAAAGAAAAAAGAATAATTCTGAATAAACCTGTTTTTGTTAAAGAAAACTTTCATTAAGACCATCTCCATTGGTAAAATACCATATGGGTTTCTTAAAACAAATATATATTAATATTTTATTCATTTGATTTTGGTAATTAAATTTTGTTTTATTTTTAAAAAAATTGGCCAATTAAAATATGACATATGTGACAAGAGACTCTTAAAGAGTCTCTACAATCTCTCAAATAAGAAGAACCCTCTCTCACCTCTCTCATCTCATTTTAATTCTTTTTTCTCTTTTATATTGTTTAGAACCCATTAAAGAAACCCTCATTGGGCATACTCTAAGATTGGTCTATTATGGATCCAATAATCGTCAGTAGGCTACAAATTTTAAAGAAAATAAAATACAATGGACCGACAACCCAAAACTAGGAAAACCCTAGAATCTAATGTTCTTCCGTCGCTTGAGATCCGGCGGTTAGATCTCTAGCGAACATCGTGGACATTTTCGCCTTGAGTTGCCGCAAACCTACTTTTTGTTCTCGAAACATCTTCCTGTTCAAAATAGAAGAAGGAGAAGAAGAAGCAAAATTCAAAATAGAAGAAAAAGAAGTTAAAGAAGAAGGAAGAAGAAAGTGATGAAGTCGAAGAAGAGAATTGGGGAAGAATCGAAGGAAGGAATGGTCAAAACGTTGTTTCAAAGATGTGAAGAAATGAAGAATAGTCTTTGAGAATTACGGTTAGTAATTGTCAATTTTGGTTATTGAACCGATCCATATAACATTATTGAAATGACAATTGATTCTCTTCTATTTGGTTCAAAATTAAAATCAATAATCGAACTGATTTGCTCAAATCTTGGTTCAGTTATGTTCGGACAAATCGGTTTGGGTATAAATCCCAGGGCTACTACATATTCTTACAAAAATGAAAGAAACAAAGATGATGAGTTGAAAAAAAAAGACAAAAAATATACCTTTTTAAATTAACAATACAAATAAACTTTGATTTTATATAATTAAGTAACATATTTGCCAAAAAAAATAGTTGATTGAATAGGTTTGTCTCTGATTTAGTTTGGCACTGGGTGGTGATGTTGAATCTCACAAAGTTCTAATTGGAGCAATTTCGCTATTGATCAGGCTTTGTCGGAGGCTTCCCTAACATATTTGAAGTTCTGTTTTTCAGCTCAAGGATGTAAGTCGGAGGCTTCCCTAACTCCAATGTCCCCCTCCCCCCCTTTGATCTTTCTTCCTATGTTTGCTTCGCTTTTGCTTGGGGTTGAAGGAAGGCGCTCTAGATCAGGAATTGTGGAGGTTTGGGCTTTTGCTCATATCTAGGGTTGGGGTGTTAGTGGTTGGCCCCTTTCGCCATCTAGGAACTCTTGGAAGAGGTGGGTCTTCACTTGGTCTTTGCTTGCTCGAGATTTAAACCCAAATGATGTGTTTTATCTCACTGGTTTTGTATTGGCGCTGTCATTCAGTTTGTTGTCGCGACTAGTGTTTTCTTTGGTCCGATTGTGGAGCTATCCCCATAATATTCAATGTGATTGGCCTCTTCAATTTTTCTGGTTTACTATTTCCTTTACCTCATTTACCTTCGCGAGTCTTTTTAGTCGCTTGTTGGTTAGTTAATTTGGTTTAGATTACGTAGTTCGGGTTTAGTTATGATTAATTTGGCTAGGTTCAATTTAGATTCTCTCTTCGGTGTGAGATTATAGACCAGTTGGCATATTTGGTATATTTGGGTTAAGGTTGTTCCTTATGTTCCTTTCTATAGAGTTTTGTCTTAATCGTCAACCCGTTGTATTTCCTCCTTCAAATATGTTCTTCTTCAACTATGAGAATTAATTCTTATTAGTCCAATTATCTAGTTTTTTTATTTATGAAATGCACCAAAATTGTTATAGGAAGTTTCGTCATCTGTTTTGGATGTGTGGCTATGTGTTGACTAAGGCTCTGTTCTTTTTAATATCGCTGAGATAGCAATCATCAACTCAAAATCTCGACCAATTCTAAATTTAATTTTGTCGAAAGTGAATAAATAGGTGAAAGCAATCAGTACGATCAATTTAGTTGTCGCTGTAATTTTTAGCGACTTTGGCAACACCATTAATGTGGCACTATTTGATTGCACTCGAATAATTTTTTGCATCATTTTTATTTTTTATTTTTTTAATATTTAAATTGTGGTCCTTGAAAAGAATCGCAGCATCCAAATAAAGAGCACGGGCTTAGTTCTTCGGAAGTGCATATTTCAAGTTTTTGTCCTTAGATCTTGCTAATTGTTTTATGGTTTTTGTTTTCTATAAGTTTCTCTCGTTTAGCTTTAGTTTTTGAAAATAAATTTGTGTTTCATCAATTCTAGTATTCTACCGTTATACTTCAATTCTGTGTTTTATTACTAGTTTAAATGTTACAAGTAACTGGAAATTTGGGTGTTAATAATAAGAAGGGTCGTGGGATTTGGCTCAACGAAGACGCATGATGAATATCGACCACAACTTTGGACGGAAGTAGCAAATAAAATTAATCTGGGGTTTCTATAGAAACACATGTAAATCTTTTCTTTTTTCTTTTTTCTTTTTTCTTTCCCTGTCTTTCTTCTATCTCTAAGCACTACCCTCCCGCAATTGAAGGTGCTCTTTGTCGCTCAAATCCCATCTCTTCGATCTCAGATCGAATTTCTGGCCCTTTTTTTTCTTCTTCCTTCAGCGATTACAGATACTAGGGTTCCGATCAATTCTTTCCAATCGAGCTTTCTTCTTTTATTTCGGGGCGAATTTCCCTTGTCTTGTTAGGGTTTCGAAGATCCGAATCTGTGGGAAGAAGGCAATTCGGCGTTTTCTTGAGCTGCGAAGATGTTCTGGCGAATGGCGGGATTGTCAACGGCCTCTGCCGTGAGTTTTTTCTTCTCTCTGACCTAATTCTTTAAGATTATGTGCAATTTAACGTGGTGAGAGCGTTCGCTGGTTGTTTCTATTCTGGACGTGTTTATATGTTGACGGGTTTAGCTCGAAGGGTTTGTACAGAATATTGGGGTTTCATATCTAGGGATATGGGAGCTTCCTCTGCTTCTTTAGACCAATATGTTGGAGGTGAAATGGATTATTGTTTCTAGTGTCTCTTGATTTCTTGGCTCATAAGTAACGAAGTGTTTTCGTATACCTTATTCTTGATAATATCTTAGCACTCTCTTGCTCGAAGTGGAAGACTATCTATTCTTTTTGAACGAATGAATTGATTTTTGAGGTTTGCATTTCCTAGACTAATTTTGTACAAGGAGGTAAAATGTAGAGTGAAGAGAATACTGTTGATTGGATTAGGCATTTTTCAAGTGATGGAATTTCTCTTCAATATTTTTCGCAGTGATAGCCATTTAGAATAAGCATGACTCTGTCCTATTTTAAGGATCTTTAAGGGGGTATTAATTTGTATAGTATCATGTAACTTGTTTATTTCATCTTATGGGACTTATTCAAATCGTAAAATATTTTTACTGCCTGTTTGCTAATCATACTCTTATGTGCTTTCTGAATTTCAAATTACTTGTTTTTTTTTGTTTTTTGCAGGTTGAGGCAATTTTGGACAAAGATAGTTTTACATTAGAGGAACTTCTTGACGAGGATGAAATCATTCAAGAATGCAAAGCCCTAAATGGACGACTCTTAAACTTGTATGCTTTGTAACCTTATTTTCTTGCTATTTCATGCTTCATTACTCTTCTAGGAGAGGAAAATAAATGCAATTATGTATGTTTTATGGTTGGAAGTTACAATGCATTTTTATGGTTGGAAGTAACGATGCATTGCCTCTGGGTGTCGATGATATTACCTGATGATGCCATCACTTATCATGACTACCTCATGATTTTTTTTCCCAGAAGATATTTATAAGACTATTAATTTACTTCTACTTGCACATATGTTACAATATGCCATTTTTTGGTATCACATGATATCTGTGTCATCCAGCCGAGCCAAATAATCTCTGTATTCATAACAAAAGTTGGATATTAAAACCTCCTATCGCACACATGTTACAATATGCCGTTCGTGCTTGACTATTGGATTCTTTTTATTTTAGCTTGAGAGAAAAGGTGCAAGTGGAACAACTAATTAAGTACATAATAGAGGAGCCTCTCGAGGATGTGGAAAAGAAGCGAACATTCAAGTAAGCATTTTGGACATATGTTTAACTTTTCTTGCTTTGTGTTTGCAGAATAAACAATTAATAATTTTTCTGATACAGGTTTCCTTTCATTGCCTGTGAAATTTTCACATGTGAGATTGAAATGATACTCAAAACACTAGTAGAAGATGAGGAGGTAGACATTGGAATCTCTTACTTTCTCCTCTATTGACTCTTTGTAAATGTTTAAGGACGTAGGGTTTCTTACTTTTCGTGATGTTTTCTCTTTGCAGTTGATGTTATTGCTGTTTTCGTTTTTGGAAGCTAAAGAAAACCATAACTCATTGCTCGCTGGATACTTCAGCAAGGTAGCAATCAACAGTATTTCTTGATCAGAAAGTTTACTGAAAAATCCCCTTGCTCTTATAGGGTCTATAGAGTGCTATTTGACTTGTTCTCTCTTACATCTTTTCTTACTAGGTTGTCATTTGTCTGCTTGTGCGGAAGACTATCCCTTTCATGCAATTCTTAAAAGTAAGTTGATTTTGTTTCCCTGATTAGGATTTCCGTTTAAGGATGACTTATATTAGCTAGAATTAGTATTTTTTTCCTTATAACTGTAGAGATTCTTAAACAATCAGAGCTGCTTTCTTGTACACTTTGGATCTTCTCTGTAACTTGAAATAATGGTATTATATAGTCAGAGATATGGATGACATGTTTTTATATCTAATTAATGAAAGAACTTTTTACTTACAACAATATTCAATGTAACTCTGTTGATAAGTTATTAAACTGGTACACACATTTACAATGCTTTAAACACCATATAACCATTTTGAAGTTCATACTAGCAACTTACATTATGATTAACCTTGGCTTTCTCGTGCTAACCAGGATCATCAAGTAATACTGAAACAGCTTGTTGATTTGATTGGTATCACATCTATAATGGAGGTTGGTTTGCCCTTTTATTTGTGTTTTTGGAACTCCTGATTTAGGCTTGATGTCTGTTACACATCTATTTCAGAACGTACTGTATAGTTAATAAAATTTCATGTTTTCCCTTCATTCTCAATGAGAAGAATGGTAATCATCATTTTCATGGTGATTATTGCTGTATCACTATTATTGTTACACACTTTTTAAAAATTATTATTGTCTGTAAACAATGAAGGTTATAATTTCTTTAAGGAGATACCAAGAGGTTGTCCACTATTAGGTTTTCTGTAAAATACTTGTATTTAAACTCTAAGTTATTGCTTGGTACTCAGGTTTTAAAACGTGTGGTTGGCACTGATGAGCACCTATATTCAAACTACACAAGTTCAATGCAGTGGGTAGAAGATACAGATGTGCTAGATATGATTGTGAACAAGTTTGGCTCCTCGGTCAGTTTTATTGAGTAGCATGGATTACTTTTCTTTCAATAAGGGCTTGTCTTTTGGCTTTCTAATCATCTCTGGCATTGCTATTTACTGATACTTAGGATACTTTTATTAATTTTTGGTAGGATTCTCCTGAGGTACATGCCAACGTGGCTGAAATTCTTTGTACTGTAGCAAGATACGCACCCCATGGTCTTGCTACAAAACTTTCCAGCCCCAGGTAGACCTTTCTCAGCATTGGCCACTAGTTCCATTGCCCATTCATACTGTTGAAATTTTTTATTGTTTTGATTCATGCGCAAAATTATGCAGCTGCACTGAAAGGTTGCTAAAACATACTTTGGAAGATTTACGGCCTAAGTCTGTTCTGGTTAATTCCTTGTCCGTATGCATATCTCTGCTGGATCCTAAGAGGTTTACATTGGGGACTTATCATATATATAGTCGCCAACTAAACCATGGAAGCATGGTTACTAATCCCCAGACAGTGGAGGGAATGCTTGGAAGCCTAGGTGAGCAAAAAACTGGGAGGTTATTAAATGTTAATATGTGGTTGTGCTTGTGTGCTGACTTCTTGAATTATTTTTCCCTATTTTGAGGGATGTGGTTGGGAGGATAAAGAAAAATAGTGGGTTTTCTTTGAAGGATTTGGAACCTACAATTCCTATGAACATTTGGTGTGTGTTGATTTTAAAAATGGTCAAGCTGTATTTTCCTGTGTAGAAACTTGCTAGTCTCTCATTGAGGTGCTATAATATCATTATGGCATCTGCTGTCTCAGCTTTTATTAGGTCTTTATGCTTTTATTCTGGTTTTCTAACTAGCCTCTTGGGCTGCTGTGAAAATTATTTAATACGCTTCTACTGTGCAGGTGATTTACTTATGCTTTTGAATGTTTCATCTGCCGAGGGTGTTCTGTCAACAACGTATGGAAAATTGCAACCACCTCTTGGAATACACAGATTAAAGGTACTTTTTTGTTCTCATTTGTATGATCTGTTTTCTAGTTGTAATATAACGCACTTTAATGTTTAATAAATTTCAGATCTCTGTGTCCTTTAAAAAACGAAAATTAATTTTGTGTTTTTCCCTAGATTGTAGAGTTTATATCAGTCTTACTCACCGTCGGTAGTGAAGCAGCTGAGAAGGAGGTGATTAGACTTGGAGCGGTGAAAAGAGTGTTGGACTTGTTCTTCGAGTATGTGGTATTTCAGTTTCTTAGTTAATGATATCCAGACTACAATGCTAAATTGTCATGCAATCGCATCTCAGGTATCCCTACAACAATTTCTTGCATCACCATGTGGAGAATGTAATTCTCTCATGTTTAGAGAGCAAAAACTCTCAACTTGTTGACCATCTTCTCAATGAGTGCAATCTTATCGGGAGTATACTAGAGGCAGAAAAAGACTCCACATTAACTGGTGGTGATTCTGATAAGGTGAAGATAATTAATTGCTAATATCTGGGGTTGCCACGTTATTTATTATTTAACTTGGTTGCCACGTTATTATTAACTTGGTTTACATGAGATGTTTCAGCCAACAGTCCCTGCAGAGGGTAGAAAGCCACTCAGGATCGGTAACATTGGTCATTTGACTCGTATCTCAAACAAACTTCTTCATCTAGCTAATAGCAATGTCGAAATTCAGTCACAATTGCAGGTATAGCACAATTCTGTCTTATGGATTTCATTCACTTTAGCTACTTGCCACATATTCTCATGTACGCCTATAGGAAAGGAAATGATTTGTTTGTCGGACTTGCAATTATTCAATACAATTGTATATAGTTCGTATTCTTAGATTTCTTGAGTTTTGGGTGAGAGTAGAATAATTTCTGTACATTTGCTGTATAATTTTTCTCGAAGATCAAATGGTCAAAAAAATTCCCCGAGGCATTTAGCCCTTTTGATCTCTCCAATATATGTCCTTGACAGCTTATTTGTATGTGAAATGTCGAGAAGCTTTCTAGTCTTTTAGGTGCTGTTTCTTCAGTAACAAAACTCTTCATGTCTCGCTCACTATTCCTTTTTTTTTTTTTTTTTCCCTGCTACTTGTTTATCCAGGAAAATAGCAAATGGACGGACTGGCAGACAGATGTCCTGTCAAAACGTAATACGTTGGAAAATGTTTACTCTTGGGCCTGCGGGTATGTTTTTTTTTTTTTTTTTTTCTCTTACAGAGTTTTTCTAGACTAAAAAAAACTTATGACATCGCTTCTGTTTTGGAATTATGACCTGAAGCAGAAGTCCTAGTTGAAATTGTATTTTCTTTTACTTTAATAGCAATCAAGGTATATGATCAGTTAAATGTGATTGCACATTTGCAATAGGAACTTTCTTTGGTAAGTTCCTTAGGGGGTAATTAGATGTTACATAAGAGGCAATACTGATGGTTTGTGTATGTGGTATATAGATAATCCCTTTTACTGATACTCTCGTCCTTAACAGGAGACCAACTTCACTCCATGACCGTAACAGAGATAGTGATGATGATGATTACCACGATAGAGACTATGATGTGGCAGCCCTAGCAAACAATTTGAGCCAAGCCTTTCAATATGGAATCTACAGCAATGATGACATGGACGAGGTATTGTTCTAGCTGCTACTTGAGATCTTTTTCATAAATCTTAACGGTATATTTCAGTATGGTTTGAATGGTCAAAGGAAGAAACTGATTCAGAAAAATTTTCATTCTAAAATTTGCGCTGGATTGTAATCCTCCTATAGTTCCTGATATATGATACATAGTGAAATCAAATGCTAGAGTGTCGAAAGTATTGCATTTACCAAATCTTTGTATTTGTTGGATAGTTAAATCATCACTTCTTTCTACCATCCCTCTTCATTTCTCCCTTCATTATCTTTAAGTAGCCTGGAAGTAGCTTGAATATAGTGAATTGACCAGAGCTACTCTGTCAGACCTTGTGATTTTTATTGCAATATTTTCCTGAAGATGTAAGAGGATTTCATGTTATGAACATTGTTCTACTATTTATATTTTTTTTAAATATTGCAGGCCCAAGGCTCTATAGAACGTGATGATGAGGTATTATTAGTCTATTCTCTATGACTTCATAAAATTTGGTTATATGATATTAAAACAGCTTCAGTGGTTATTAGTTATGAAAATTTCTTATGAAGTCAATGCTGCAGGATGTCTACTTTGATGATGAATCTGCAGAAGTTGTCATATCTTCCTTGCGCCTTGGAGATGATCAGGAAAGGTAATGTGTTTAAATTTGCTTTTCTGGTAGAAATAATCGCCTTATGTTGATATCGGTTCCTTATGAGATATAATCTGGTGTCTTTGTAGTGATTCCCTCTTCACAAACTCAAATTGGTTTGCCTTCGATAATGACAAAGTTGCGAATGAGCGCTCCATGAGCTCAATCGCTTCCCCCTCACCAAATGCTGATGAAGATGGTGACGACGATGATGTCGTCATAGGTGAAGCCGATGAATTCAGTGACACTGCAGCTTCTTCCCCATCTGTTGATATGGAAATAGATGTTTCTACAACAAAATATCCTTCTGAAAACCCAAGTGAACCTGAAAAATCACCTGCTTGGGTGGAGTGGAGAGAGACCACTGAGTCCACTGCGCCCATATTGTCTAATGGTGAGGTTGATGTTGACAAAGATGATAGTGGTGGTGATATCGATAAAAAAAGTGCATGTGACGATGAAACCACAGAGAAATCACTGGATGCGAGTGGTGTGAACCCCACTGAAAGTTCACCAAATTCTAGAAATTCTGGTCCTGATGAATCGCATATGGATGCTGAAAGCTCTGAACCTGCAAGCCCCCAGGTGACAGAAGAAACAGAGATTGCGGCAAAAGAAGATGCCAAAGAAATAGAGGTTGATGCAATAGAAACAGAGATTGCGGCAAAAGAAGATGCTATAGAAACAGAGATTGCAGCAAAAGAAGATGCAAAAGAAACAGAGGTTGCACCAAAAGAAGATGCAAAAGAAACAGAGGCTGCAGCAAAAGAAACAGAGAATGCACCCAAAGAAGATGCAAAAGAAACTGAAGAAGCTGTAAAGGAAGCAGAGAAGGTAGTGTAAGCATTCCTCAATTGGGTCTTTTTAAATTCTTGGTGTAGTTTTGGTTAAGGGCTTTTTCTGTTTTGGGTACAATTTATTATTCTTTTTTTCTTTTCCTTCTTTGTTTCTACTTTCCAGTGTATCATCTCCAAATTCGGTCTCTCTATTCAAAATATTATTGTCCACCACAAGAAATTGTTACTAGCTTTTCATAGTTATTAGCTTGAGCATTTACCTCTTTATAGACTCTTTAAGTGTTTTATACAATTTTTTTCTCTTGAGCCGAATTACATTGATACTCAATCATCTTTCTCTACATGTCACTCTCTTGCTAATTGTCCATTTCTTTTTCCTCCTAATAGTAACAACAATGTTCACTAGTTTTCAATTCTTGATGTATTTATCATATATATCTAGAATTGTTAAACATCGATGGCATCCGCCTCCAATGATGTAACCACAACCACAAGTTCCGATTGCAGAAGAGCACAAAAAGTCAACCTTAAGAGTGACCAAAAAAGCCCCTTCGATTATTGCTCACGTTTATTCTGTTGAATCATAGCTGACCATTTGTGTATCCGTTCGATCTCTGGTCGAGTTTTTTCAGATTTCGGATTTTTGGGTTTAAGCGGATGTTTTAGAATTTCGGGTCGGGTTTGGTTCGGTACATTTCATGTACGGATTAGATTCGATTCGTATAAAATACCATATTTTGGATCAGTTTCAGGTTCTCATATTTTTATTTAAATTTTTAGAAAATTGAAAAGGTTTTCGAAAAATCATAATTTAATTTTAAAAGTTGAATATTTTAGCTTTTTCATTCGATTATTAATACATTTAGATTAATAAATATAATTTTGAATATTTAGGTAACCAAAATTATATATATATATAATTATTTTAAAATATACAATATATTTCAGGTATTTCAGGTACATATTTGGGTTTCGGTTTTATCCAATCGGGTTCGGGTACCCAAACTTCCATGATGTAAAACTTGTTCCGGTATTTTGTCGTGTTCGCTTCGTTTCAATTTCTCTTATTTTGGGTCGGGTTTGTGTCTAATTTCGAGAATAAAAGATAATTTTTTAATTTTTTTTTCTAATTTCAAAATGAAAACAAGATCACAAAAAATAGTAAAATAGAAATATTATTATTTAGATTAGAAATCATGCCATTTACAAGCTTTCAGAACAAAAAACAAACTGAATCAAAATTAAATATTTGGTTTTGTTTCGATTTATGGTGAAAAGTTGTTCAGTTCCAATATCTTTGTGCATTTATTTTTAATATTGTTTGATTTTAAACCAAGAAACAAAAGTATCAAATAGATCTAAAACTAATTTGTACTAAATAATTAGTTATGCGTTTGGTTTTTTGTTGCTTGATTATTTTTATTTACTCTATACCTATCTACCTGCTATTAAACTATTAATTTTGGGTTTTTGGTTATAAATAATACTGCAAATTGAAATGAGTGAAAACCAAAAATCTAATTTAGTTTATATTTCAAGTAGTTATTCGGAATTGAAAGTAAAGAAAACTGAACCGAACCGAATCAAATTTTAGTAGGTATTTAAATTGGTAACACGTTTCTAAAATCAAAAGATGCTTAAACCTAAAAAGCTATCAAATCGAAAAAAAAATGAGGACAAAGTAATGTTGAAGATGTTGTCAAAAAAAAAAGAAGAGTAATGTTGAAGATGATGTAGGAGATGTTGTTAGTCAATGACATAGTTAACTAATATAGATAGTAGTCACAGCATTGATTTTGATGACGATGGACGCACCTCCAGACATGTCTTCTATCTTCATTCATCTCAGATCACTTGGACATCACAAAAACAATCCACAGTTGGTTAATCCTCTTGTGAAGCCGAATCCATGGCTACCGCCGAAGCCGTAAAACAAGCAATATGGTTTAAGGAACTACATAATAGATCGTGATGAAGACAAGAAAGTCAAGCTAAGGATAACAACAAATCGGCCATTGCACTCACAAAGAACCTGATATTTCATGGGAATAAGTAAACACATGCTCTCAAGATATCATTTTATTCAAGAATATGTTGAGAACAATCAAATTGAAGTGGAGCATGTAGCCGGTAAAGAACAAAAGACACACATTCTCACAAAGCCATTTGGAAGAATCAAGTTCAAAGAAATGAGTGGTAAGGTAAGTGTCATCTAGATCATTCATCTCGGAGTTCAATCGGAATTACAAGGGTGAATGTTGGATAATTTGTTGCTTGTTGTAAGCAATCTTTAGTAAGAGCTAGATACTAAAGATAAGCTTAAAAGATTTGGATTAGACTTATGTAAGTTGTCCAAATTAGGAAAAAGGAAAGTTGTTCTTTTCCTATTTAGAAAAGGAAAATATGGAGTTAGTCTAGATCTATAAATACATGTCTTATGGAGAGTTGTTCCTTAAGACTTTAGAAAGAATTGTGGTTAAGTTTTGAGTTAATTTCTTAATCAATAAAGAAAATCAAGTTCTTTATATCTTTCTAAAGTGAGTTATATTGATTTCAGTTCAATCCCAATTATGAATGATTTGATACTTTTGTTATAGGTAAAGAGTCTTAAATGATGATAAAACAGAAGGCTACGACACACGAGGAGGCTGAGGCTAGAACATGGGTCGTCTGGGACATCAAATCATGTCATGTTCCCCATGAATGTGATGCTCCTCGTGTAGGTCCTTGTATTAAACGCGCATTGAAGAACTTAGGCTACTCTGGTTCCATCACCATCATTGTTTTTGGCCTTGTGACAGAAGTTCTTCATAAACTCCTGCAATCGATCTCATCCACTGGAATCGCTCTTCGTCACACCCCCACCGGTTAATATCTTCTCATCAATCCTAATTAGGCCTTTATTTCTACTGTAATTGATGCATAGAGTCTCAAGTCTTTAGTTTTCTGAAACATAATCACAAAATACTGGGTCGACTATGGTTTCTTGGGCCAATAAAAATCACAAAATACTGGGTCGACTATGGTTTCTTTGGGACGTTGTAAAATTGGGAGGTATTTGCAACTCCCTTACGACGTTTTGAGATTTCGTCGTAAAAGAGTTGTAAATAGACAACGAAAATTTTCGTTGTAAACAAGTTGGTATTTTACGACTCATTCACAACGCTTTCCCATTTCTTAAACAAATCGTTGTTAATTAGTCCCTAAATTGCAAGTCTTTTACGACCTCCATATTTTACATCGAATGTCAAATTAGGTAAACACGTTTTTCTTGTTACGTAAAAGGTTTAAATAAAATTTTAATTTATGTTGTAAAGGCGTTGTTAAATTTAAAATTTCGTTGTTAAAACGTCTCTACTTTACAACTCTTTTACGACTAAGTAGTTTACAACTATTTAAGGACGTAATTTGAAATTAGATATTTATGGTTAGGTACATGTGTTGTAATTTACTCGTAATTTGCGAGAAGTTAGCTTCATTCCATATCCAAGGATCAAAGAGTCAGACATCAATTGGTTAGCTACAGTGAAGAACACACCCCGTGGGTAAATTATTGGATGTGGAGATTTACCGTTGCAGAAAGAATCATGTTCATCTATACAAGTGCCAGAGCAAGCTACAGAGCTAGTGGTTCTTATCGAACCAGAAAACCGAGAATACGAGGATCTCCCTTTAGAAGATGTTGACGATGAGGAACGTGACGAGTTTGCAGAAAGTGATAATCCAAGTAGTGGAAATGGTAATAACGGTGAAGAATCTGATTGTACTACGGTTTATAATGTAAGAACAATCTATGATACTATTTTAATGTAATTTACGTTATGTCAATCTAAGTTCTATAAATCATTTGAATTTAGTAGTTTTATAAATCAATCTAAGTTTTATCAATCTAAGTTTTAAAAATCAAAGTTTAACAAATCATCGTGAAACACTTAGCACAAAACGTCGTAAATAAGCTGGGGAAAAAAACGTCGTAAAGACGTTGTTAAATGCCAACATCTTTACGACGTTTTTTTCCCCAATGTCTTTACGACGTTTTTTCCCAACTTATTTACGACGTTTTGTGCAATTATTATTTTTGCTAAGTGTTTCACGTTACAATTATATGATTCTTAGATTTAAATCCGGGATATGATCCTAATCATTTATACTACTGTATTGATCAAATAGAATAATTCAAATACTTAATAGATTTATGAATCATAAATCAAAACTATATGTTTAGAACAAAACGTTGTAAATAAGTTGGAACAACAAAAACGTCGTAAGACGTTGTTAAGTGCCAACGTCTTTACGACGTTTTCTTTGCCCAACGCCGTTACGACGTTGGCACTTAACAACGTCTTTAAAACGTTTTTTTCCAACTTATTTACGACGTTTTGTGCAATTATTTTTTTTGCTAAGTGTTTCACGTTACAATTATATGATTCTTAGCTTTAAATCCGGGATATGATCCTAATCATTTATACTATTGTATTGATCAAATAGAATAATTCAAACACTTAATAGATTTATGAATCATAAATCAAAAATATATGTTTAGAACAAAACGTTGTAAATAAGTTGGAACAACAAAAACGTCGTAAAGACGTTGTTAAGTGCCAACGTCTTTACGACGTTTTCTTTGCCCAACGCCGTTACGACGTTTTGTGCAGAACCTCTTTACGACATTTTGTAGTGTACCGTTACGGTCCATTGAATCCACCGTAATGGTACATTGAATCCACATTTGCCAACCTCTTTACATCGACTACGTTGTAAATTAAACCCTATATTTACAACTCTTTTACGACGTTACATGAATTCCCAACTATTTTACAACTCCACGTATTCCCTATAAATATATCACCAATTTTGCAGCATCATTTCATCATTCCTCATTCCACAATCTCTCTCTAAGGTATTCCTCTCTCCCTTCTCTCAACAATTTTTTTTTGGCAAATATAGGATTTAGAATATATATATATATATATATGTTGTTTAGAAATTATGTAGTAAATACGGAATTTAGAATTTAGGGTTTATATATTATTTAGTAGTAAACGATCCAATGTCTAATACGGAACATTCTTTTGTAGGTACTACAAATTATGGAACCCCGCAAGCATATACGCCGTGTCCATTACAGTAACATGCTGCACAGTTACGTCGTGTCCATTACAGTCAGAATCTTGGGATTAGGCCTACGGAGAATGTCGAGGTCGATTTGAACGAGCGAGTGGCTGAAGATCAGGACGACCGTAGTTCAGACATGTTCGACGAATTCCTCTGTTAAATATTTTGTATTTTATAATTAAATTTTGTAAAAACATTTTAATCTTATATAATAATTTTATTTTATTCAATTCATAATTTTATTTAATTACAAATATTTAATTTAATAATTTTAATTTTAAAAAAACAAATCATCTTCCCTAAAACGTTGTAAAATTTTCGTCCTTAAGTTGTTGTAAACAATTTCGTCTTTAAATAGTTGTAACATTTTTGTCTTTAAATAGTTGTAACATTTTCGTCTTTAGTTAGTTGTAAATATTTTTGACTTCAATACGTTGTAAAAAATTTAGACTCTAATTAGTTGTAAACAATACATTGTAAGTTAGTTGTAAATTTAGCAAGTAACTTACAACGTTTAGTTTGCCATCGAGTTTACAACGCTCTCTTCATTTTACGACGTTTTTACAACGTCTGTTTTACTACGTTTTAACAACAAAATTATGGCGTTGTTAACTTTTACGACGTTTTTACAACGTTTTTTGGCTTACGACGTGCAAGACACGACGAACCACGTGGCGTTCCTAATGCGTTGTAAAGTCCCTTAACTACGCATTAGGGACAAAATTTGGAGTTGTAAAAGCTGTGTTCTCTTGTAGTGTCTGGAAAAGATTCCTAACAGATACAATGGGTTCAGAGGAGAAGTGAAGTGAAATAAGTGAATGTGACTGGTTATGCAGAGTATGTGTTAATGATCTTGATAGGTATACAAATTTTACTGATGGTCAAGGCTTTGCAAATTTCACCAACCATCTTTTGATTCAAGAACATCATCAACATCTAAAAGGACATACCTTTGTTGAATCAATACATATTTTGTCATTCTCTTTTTCACTTGTTGTATTCATGTTGCATTTTTTTTTTAAGCAAATGTTGGACTATCTGACTCCTGACTTACATGTGTCTTACGAGGAGAATGCTAAGGCTTATCGTGATTCTGGTTTCTAGAATGCTAGTAACAGTGTGAACAATAAACCAAATGCAAGTTTTAATATCTTAAAAGAAATAATGACTCAACTACTCCACAATTATACACTAATGACTTAAATACTCTACAAAAAAATATAAAAAAAAAAGAGTGTGGAAAAAGTCACAGAAACAAGGACTTGTCCACTACAAAACTGCCACTGAAATAAAAAAAAAAGTGCCCAAAAAATAAGAAAATACAAAAAACTTTTTAACTTCTTCTTCTTCTTCTCTTTCTCTTCATGTTCTTTTTCTTCCTCTTCAAAAATTTTCTTCTCCAAAATTTGACTTCTTCTTAATATTTCTCAACTGGGACTTGTGCATTGAAGGTAATGTGGCATATGTTTAGGAATTTCAAACTCTCAATTGTTCGATTTAGAGATTTTGAACTTTAACATTTTGATTTTTTTTTTCTAGGATTTGTGTTAAACTTACATATCGACCGATTCAAGACACAAATTAGTCAAAGTAAATCATTTATTCGATTTGGGGTTTATATTTTATGGGTTCAGTCTCGACTTTTTAGTTTATACTTTGCTAGATTTTGGTTGAATTTGTGTGTTTATCCCGATTCTTAGTTTGTTAATGTGGTATAGGTTGGTAGATTTTTTGGGTTTGTCTTTATTACATGTTGGCCTAGTTTGTTTGTAACATAGTAGAGACTCGGTTGAGTTGTGTAGAGTAATTCTCTAGTGTGGTAGAGTTTGTCTGATTTATTTTTTGTGTAGTAGACTTTGGTAGAGTTTGGTAAATGTAGTTTCCAGTGTGGTATAGTTTGGTATATTTACTTATAATGTAGAAGACTTTGGTGAAGTTAGTGTTTAGTGTGGTAGAGTTTAGATTTTTTTACTTATAATGTAGTAAACTTTGGCAGAGTTAGTTTATAGTGTGGTAGAGTTTGATGAATCCAATTTATGTTCGGTGGAGTTTGGTAGACTTTGGTTGAGTTATATTTAGTGTGGTAGACTTTTGTTTTTTTTTGAAGACTTTAATAGAGTTATGTTCTAGTGTGGTAGACTTTGGTTTCTTTTGCAGACTTTGGTAGAGTTTATAGTTTAACTGTTTTGTTGCTTATTTTTTACAGCTATGGAGGATGATGAGAAGAAGTACCCTAAGTGGGTTGTTGCAACAGGAACACCCTCGTTGATAAACAGAAACATCAACCACTACTACACATTAAAAAGGATAACATCGATGAGGGATCTTATTGGCATTAATGCTTATAGTAACATAAAGCGGAATTCTCAACTTGGTATTATACTACAAATTGTCAAGCAAATATGTGCAACACCTGTTAGGGAATATGCTTCACACCTAAGGTGAATCAGGTGTGGGTGTTGGCCGATGGTCGTCCAATCAGATTTTTTCTGAATGAGTTTCACCGTATCACACAGCTGAACTATGGGTTACCTGATCCTAATGATGCAAACTTAGCGATTAGAGATTTATGGGCTGACATGGGTTTAGTCCATGGTGATGATCTGAATTGGGGAGATCTTGACCAAATACTAAAGGGATGAAAGGATTTGTCTCTTGCTAAGAGGAATATGGTGGGGTTGATGGTGGTGTTGTATGTTGCTATTTTTGGTTTGCACACCAATAGTAGGATCCTAGTTTACTATGCCAAATTGGTGATGGATCTGGAAAGATTTGAGAGGCATCCTTGAGGGAGACTAGCATTTCAATCCCTCCTCAAATCACTCTCTCAAGCATAACTGGCAGCTTCAATGTTGAATGTGCACGGCTTTGTGCATTTGCTCCTAATATGGGTGTCTGAGAATATCCCACATATAGGAGTAATGTGTGGAGGTGGAAAAGATGGCTAGATTCCACTTATGCAGTGGGCGTCGCGCACTTGTCGTGGTATATATATGGAGAATGTCTTCGAAGCTAATAAGAAGACATCCGGGGACAACAAGGTAAAATTCCCCAATTGTAAGATCTTGAGAGAAGTTTATTTGGCATACGGTACAACAATGGTGGACTTTGGTAGATTTTGGTAGATCTTGGTAAAAGTTGTTTTGGTGCATGGCAGATATATAGTTGACGTTTGGTGGATCTTGGTAGAGTTTATTTGTTGTGTGGTAGAGCTATAGTAGCCTTTGGTTGACGTTTGGTAGAGTTTGGTGGACGGTATATTTAGTTTGGCAGATTATGGTAGAGTTTGGTGGACATCATATTAAGTCTGATAGATTTTGGTAGATCTAGTATATCTTTCATGTGTGACTTTTTTCTCATTTTTAGGTTCATGTGGTGCACTTTCTTCAAAAGCCTTACGATGACATATACCCTGAGTGGCCTGGAGATGCTCGAGATCTCAAAGTTGATATAATGATATGAGACATTCTCGATGAGACATTAAATGAGATATTTTGGGTTATTCTGGCTTCTTCAAAGAGGAAAGCCAATGAGCTCCAACATGAGCTCTGAAGCGCAAAGAAGGCAAAATCGAAGGTGCTAGAGAAGCCAGAGAAGAACAAATCTGTTGAGAAGAAAAAGGCTCACAATAGTCCAAAGGCAAGAAGAATTTTGAGTTACAACATGATATGACTTTGCCCAAATTTCAGTAGGTGGCCACGGAAAAAGATAAAGAAAAGTTGAAAAAGTAATGAAGGAAGGAGTTTGAGTCCAAAAAACAAGGGGGAGGAGAATAACATGATGTTAGAATTACTACAATCCATCAAGCATGCTTTTGACATGATGAAATTTGATCAAATCAACACGTCTGAAAGGCTTGTAAGACTGGTGGAAAAAAAAAGTATATTAGGCGGTGACGGATGAGCGGCTTCGTAGGCTTAATGAAGCCATGTTACAACATAACTCGATCAATCAACGCCTCCTATTAGGTGTTGGAGGCAAAATCAGCAGAGGTGGTGATGGCCTTGGAAGAGCCTAATATGTCTACTTTGGATGAAAGTTCGGTTCGTGGAAGTGAGACCCAAAAAGGAGGTGTTGAGGCCTCAGTTGCGTAGAAATTGGTATGTAAGAGTGTACTTGATTATGATTGAACCCTATCGAAGACCCAATTATATTGTATTAAGTGAATATGTGTGGTGGGGACTTTGTGGCAGAGTTTGGCAGACTTTAATGATAACGTGATATAGACATGAATAATGTTTACTTTATCTTTATTTGGTGTTTTGTTTTGAATGTGGTAGTTCATTAACAGAGCTAATAAATCTGTATGAGTTAAAATATGGTCAAGATTTGTGGTAGTTGTACTAACTCTATTACGTTTTCTTTCCAAAAGGAAAGGATATCTGAGGAGCAGCCAACCTTACAACCTTTGTCCCCAGCATTAGCACCCTCTAAAAATGTAGAGGTAAGTTTGGTAGTTCTTTGGTAGAGCTTGGTTGATTTATATAATTGTTACGTAGATCTTTGGTTGAGTTTGGTAGTTTGGATGACTTACTATTTAACATGAATTGTTTTGCAGAATGAACAGATCTCTGAGGAGAAGCAAACCTCACAACCTTCCCTAGCATTAACACCCTCTGAAAACCTAGATGTTAGTTTGGTTAATCTTGGTGCATTGTGGTAGAACTTGGTAGACTAACTATATTACTTGTTAGATTCCAGAAAGAATGGATCGCTGAGGAGTAGCAAACCTCAAAAACTCTTTCTCCAGCACTACGACACTTCCTAATAATCCATATTTAGTTTGTAGTTCTTAAATTGTTGGTAGAGTTTGGTCGATTTTGGTAGTTCTTACATTGTTTCCCTTTTTGCTTGCAGAAGAAAAGAATGCTTGAGGAGCAGGAAAATTCTGATCCTATGTCCCCAGTATTGATTATTGTTAGGAACCCAGAGGTTTGTAAACAACTGCTCCAATGCAGACTCCTTCTATGGATTTGGAGTCAACTCAATTCTCAGCTCGCCATCACAAGTCTGAATGAAGATAGAAAATGTCAAATTTTGGACAAAAGAACCAAAACTGGTAAAAGCAACGACTGGATATACATGGAGGACGTGCTGCCCAAAGCAACTAGATTATGTACCCTCACTGCAAACTAGGTATTTTGTTTGCTAGAATTTGTAGACTATGTAGTTAGGTTGGTGAGGTCAGTGTAGATATTGGCAAAAACGTGGTGGACTTTGGTATAGTGTGGTAGAGCTTTGGTATAGTAGACATTGGTGGAGTTTTGTGGAGCTAATGATTAGTGTATTAGACGATGGTGGAGTTTCATGGAGATTGGTTGAGATAATATTTAATGTAGTAGAATGTAATGGAGCTTGGTTTAGGTAACACTTAATGTAATAGACTTTGGTGGAGTTTGAACTGACTGTGTTACACCTACGATTTCTCTATATAACTCATAGAATAACGTTTTGTTTTCAATTCAGAAATCCCTATTCGAAGGAAGTTATGTTGTTAAACACCTCACAGATGATGACATAGCGCCTAACTTATACAATCCTTTCGTGCTAGTACAAAAGTTCAAAGTGACTCGGTTGCATAACATTACCAGACGTGAATTGTAAGTCTCTGATATTCTCTATTTAAACGTTTTTAATGTATGAATATGTACTATTTTGGTATATGCTAATTACCAACATTTCCACGGATAACTTGATGGATGACTTCAATTCTTTAGTTGAGTTCTATGTGCAGTTGTTAATGCCTAGACATTTGTTGTGAGAACATCAATACGGATAGTTCACAGATCTAGTAAATTACTTGAAGCACTGGTTTCACAATGTTGACACATTGTATGTTGCTCATAACATCAACAATGTCTATTGGGTAGCGGTGGAGATCGGTTTACTTTAAGAGACTGTTAAATGTACAATCATGCCTTCTCAGTTGTGCCGTATCAACAATTGATTGAGTCAGACATGTAATCTTTGTAGGCAACTAAATGGTTGAGTTATAGTAGATCTTGGTAGAGCGTAGTAGACTATGATGAAATGTGGTTAAGTTATGGTAAATCTTGGTAGAGCTTGGTTGACTTTTATGAAGGGGTTGGTTGAGCTATGATAGAGTTTGGTTGATCTTGGTAGATCCTTTTAGATTACGATACAATGTGTAGAGCTTGGTTAACCTTTGGTAGAGCTTAGTTGATCTTTGGTAGAGAAATGTAGATCTTACTTATAAATGTTGATTTCATTTTTTATGCAACCAGGCTTTACGCGAGGATGTTTTTATATATGCGTAGGAGCATGTTAGCTTCAGAGATGAGGAAACTGGTTAAGGTGAAGCCTTACACTATCATTAGGGTGAAGGCTTACATTATTATTAGGGTGAAGACGACCCCAATGAACCACCAATCTGGTGACTATGACATTTACACACTGAAGTTTATTGAGTGTTTAGCACTTGGACACGGATTTAAGGGACTAAATGATAAGTTCATCCCTTTCATCTGCATGAAATTTGGTGTTGACGTCATGGATGAGCTTCCTTTACAAAAGACAATTTCAACCACAGATCTGCATTCGTGCTTGGAGAAAATTGATAAGGAGGTATTGATTATAGCGTCGCAGGGGTTGCTTTTGGAGTGGTAGAATCACCTTTTATTAGTAGATCTTGGTAGAATTTGTATAAGAAATTACAAAACTTTCTTTTGTTAACAAATACTCTCAAATGACCAAAATGACCAATATTATATTACGTAAATGATGGTCCTATGAGAGTATATCAAAGTTCATTTCATTTTGTGATGGACGATATTAGCTAATACATTAACATAACAACAACAACATTTTTTATGATGGTCCCATCTTGTGTTTTTGCCATGAGAAGAGTCCCTTTATATTTTCCTTGTAAAAACGTTCCATCCACAACAACAACCTTCCACATATACATAAATATTTTGATGCTTGAATCGAATGGAACTAATAGAAACTTGAACCTATCATCTCCATATACTTCCAGCTTGATAAGTGTTCCCAGATTTGCTCGTCTAATCTTATACAAATACGAGGGAAGTTCTTCAAACCTATTCTCTGAAATTCCTGTAATTAGAGCCCGAGTTTCCCTCAAAGTACGATGTGTTTTCCAGTACTTCATATGTACAAAGTTCACACAAAGAGACCAAGTTAAAACTTAACAAAACTCTACTAACATATAGCAAACCTAACAAAATCAAGTTTAACCAAAGTCTACCATAAGTTTATACCAAACTCAATTAAACTCTACCAAAAGTCTATCATAGTGTACCAAAGTCTACCACGTACTAGTTTAACTATGCCAAAGTCTATCATGAAGGAATTGTACCTTATACTCAATGCAGTTAATATGAATTTCGTAACATTTTCTGATTTTTTTGATAATTCCCAACTAAAAGGGGATATTTTCTGCATTTTTGTTATAGCAATTGCAGCTGCTGAAGCAGCTATTGGATTAGCTATAGTCTCGTCAATTTATCGTAACAGAAAATCGACTCGCATCAACCAATCGACCTTATTAAATAAGTAGCATAAATAAAAAAATTATAGATTGCAATTTGGATATATAATAGGTTATGACCCACTAGTTTATATTTGTGAAAATCTAAGAAATCAAAGTATTTTAGCCCCATTTTTTTATCAATTGAGCCAGAATTCATTACAAAAATTCTATTAAAGGAAATCATTGCTTCATCTAGTATTTTAATATATCATTCAGTTAGAAGTTTACTAGATTGAAAATTTATGACATTCAAAAAACTATCGATCCTATGTCACATTCAGTAAAAATTTATGATACCTGTATAGGATGTACTCAATGTGTTCGAGCATGCCCTACAGACGTATTAGAAATGATACCGTGGGATGGATGTAAAGCTAAGCAAATAGCTTCCGCCCCAAGAACCGAGGACTGTGTTGGTTGTAAGAGATGTGAATCCGCCTGTCCAACGGATTTTTTGAGCGTTCGAGTTTATTTATGGCATGAAACAACTCGAAGTATGGGTCTAGCTTATTGATACGTTACCGAAAACCTCATTTGAATAAATTTGGAATACATTTTATTTTTTTTATTGACAAGTACTCGTACTCAAAAAAGTTAAATTATATTTTTTTATTTATATATATTTTTTTTGAGTACGCGTTCTTTGGACCTGGTGTATCTTGTCTTTACCACGAACGATTTTCCTTGGTTAACAATAATTGTTATTTTTCCAATATCTGCTGGTTCGTTAATGTTATTTCTCCCGCATAGGGGAAATAAAGTCAATAAATGGTATACTATATGCATTTGTATCTTAGAACTTCTTCTAACGACCTACGCTTTTTGTTATAATTTTAAAATGGACGATCCATTAATTCAACTGTCCGAAGGTTATAAATGGATCAATTTTTTTGATTTTTACTGGAGAATGGGAGTAGATGGACTTTCTATAGGAACTATTTTACTGACGGGATTTATTACTACTTTAGCGACTTTAGCGGCTTTTCCAGTTACTCGGGATTCCCGATTATTCCATTTCCTGATGTTAGCAATGTACAGCGGTCAAATAGGATCATTTTCTTCTCGGGATCTTCTACTTTTTTTCATCATGTGGGAATTAGAATTAATTCCCGTTTATCTACTTTTAGCCATGTGGGGTGGAAAGAAACGTCTGTATTCAGCTACAAAATTTATTTTATACACAGCAGGAAGTTCTATTTTTTTATTAATAGGAGTTTTAGGTATAAGTTTATATGGTTCGAACGAACCAACATTAAATTTAGAACTCTTAGCTAATCAATCCTATCCTGTCACACTTGAAATACTTTTTTATATTGGATTTCTTATTGCTTTTGCTGTCAAATTGCCGATTATACCTTTACATACTTGGTTACCTGACACCCACGGTGAGGCACATTACAGTACCTGTATGCTTCTCGCCGGAATCTTATTAAAAATGGGAGCCTATGGGTTGGTTCGAATCAATATGGAATTATTACCTCATGCCCATTCTATGTTTTCTCCTTGGTTGCTGGTAGTCGGTACAATCCAAATAATTTATGCAGCTTCAACATCTCCCGGCCAACGTAATTTAAAAAAGAGAATAGCCTATTCTTCTGTATCTCATATGGGTTTTATAATAATAGGTATTAGTTCTATAACGGATCCTGGACTTAATGGAGCTATTTTACAAATAATCTCTCATGGATTTATTGGCGCTGCACTTTTTTTCTTGGCAGGAACGAGTTATGATAGAATTCGGCTTGTTTATCTTGATGAAATGGGTGGAATGGCTATCTCCATTCCAAAAATATTTACAATGTTCACTATTTTATCGATGGCTTCCCTTGCATTACCGGGCATGAGTGGTTTTGTTGCAGAATTAATCGTTTTTTTTGGAATAATTACCAGCCAAAAATATTTCTTAATTTCCAAGATTTTAATTATTTTTGTAATGGCAATTGGAATGATATTAACTCCTATATATTTATTATCTATGTCACGCCAAATGTTCTATGGATACAAGTTAATTAATGTCAAAAACTTTTCTTTTTTTGATTCCGGACCCCGAGAGTTATTTCTTTCAATCTCTATTCTTCTACCCATAATTGGTATTGGGATTTATCCTGATTTTGTGCTCTCATTAGCAAGTGACAAGGTCGAATCCATTTTATCTAATTATTTTTATGGATAGTTTTCAGGAAATAAAAAAAAGCATTAAATTAAATTGTAATCAGAAGTCTTTGGTCTTTGTATTGTGAGAACCTTTTGAATCATTGTACTACTTGATTCAAAAGGTTCTTGATTATTTATCAAATTAGATTTCTTAACTTATATTATATGAAGTTAGATATAGATGCTATTCTTTTTTATTTGGATTCCTTTTTTTTTGTTACTTTTTTTTTAATTCGATATAAATGAACCATAACTATGTAAACCTATTCCTAAAAGATTGACGCCAAAATAGCATATCCAAATTAAAAGAAAACCTATCGAAGCCACAATGGCAGAATTTATACCCCTAACATTCCTATTTGTTTTAATATGTAAATAAATTGCAAATATGGTCCAAGTAATAAATGCCCAAGTTTCTTTTGGATCCCAGTTCCAATATGAACCCCACGTCTCATTAGCCCATACAGCTCCTGAAAG
>JAKUCM010002258.1:0-17355 GCA_023374145.1 Lepidium sativum | reverse complement strand
GGTTCAAGATGTCACCTCAAGTCCGGGCACTTCCTCCACCCGTATACGTGTACACATCACCTCCACCACCATCGTCGAAGATGTCACCTACCTTCAGATCACAGTCTCCACCACCACCACCATCGTCTAAGATGTCGCCTACTTATAGAGCAAATCCTCCACCACCACCACCAACACCATCTCCTCCACCGCCTTATGTATACTCATCTCCTCCACCGCCATCGTCCAAGATGTCGCCTAGCTATCGAGTAAACCCTCCACCTCCACCTTACGTATACTCATCTCCTCCACCACCATCACCATCTCCGCCACCGCCATATGTATATTCGTCTCCTCCACCGCCTTATGTATACTCATCTCCCCCACCCCCACCATGTCCTGAATCATCTCCACCACCGCCTGTTGTATTCTACGCACCCGTGACACAAAGTCCACCGCCACCAGCACCCATGTACTATCCATCTGAAACACCAAGTTCTCCACCACCAGCACCGGTTTACTATGAAACACCAAGCCCTTCACCATCACCACCATCACCGGTATACTATCCATATGAAACACCATCACCGGTTTATTATCCGTCTGAAACACTAAGCCCTCCACCACCATCACCGGTTTATTATCCATCTGAAACACCAAGCCCCTCACCACCATCACCAGTTTACTACCCGTCTGAAACACCCAGTTCACCACCACCATCACCGGTATACTATCCATCCGAAACACAAAGCCCTCCACCACCATCACCCGTTTACTATCCGTCTGAGACGCAAAGTCCTCCACCACATTCTGAGTACTATTCGCCAAGCCAGTTTTCGCCACCAACAAAAAAATGTAACGAAGGTCATCCTCCGCAAGAATCACCTAGTTACAACCCAGCTCCTGAATATTCATACTCATCACCGTCTCCACCACCGATGCCAAGTGTCTCCTACGATGCGTCTCCTCCTTCTCCGCCCTCTTACTACTAGTTTCGAACTTTTGATAAAAGAATGCATTAAACGACTACACGATTATATTCTTTTGGCTGCGAGACGTCACTTTGTGTGTTTGGTTGATTTAAAAACAGAAAGACATTCGAGTTATTTTTTTTCTATCTTTTTATCTTATTGGATATTTTGTTCTTTTTATTTTCCCCTAACACAGAGATGCTTTTGCAGCAATGGAGTATCTAGTTCAGTTGATCTATCAATTATCATCTTATATGATATGTTGTGTATAAAACAAGAATAAATAACTCAAATACTTTAAGATTATTATCTGATTATTCAAATACTTTTCTAAAGTTTTGAAAAAAAAGTAGAAAAAATCTTAAATAAAAGGACTTGTCTATTTTATCACAAAACTGGCATATGAAATACTATGAAAAGAAAAACATTACCTGACAAAATTTTTTTACTCTTTCTCTATTCATTTTTTCTTTTTCTTCTTTTCGGAAAATCTTTTTCTCTTTTATCCTTCTTCCTTTTCAACTTTTGCCACGTTTCTCTTTCAAAATGGAAGACAATATAATATATATTATTTTAAAATAAGTTTTTTATTATTAAAAAACTTAAAATGAGACTCTCATGGATGAAGATGCTCTAAGACCATCTCTAACCCGTGGTCTCTTAATCTAAAGTTCTTAATATGAAAATATTAATATTTTAACATAATTTTAGTCTCTAAAATATTTAAGTGGGTCTCTTATTTAAGAGTTTTAAGAGCCCAAACTTTTTCTTTATCATACTTTTCTTATTATTTTAATTTTTTTAAAGTTAGATACTTACTTAAATACCACCATTGGACATGCTCTAAGAAACTATAACAAGAGACTCTTCTTCTACTTGCCTTATTACTTTTGGCTTATTTCATTTTTTAGAATTAAAATTTAATCATAAAATAATAAATTTTTTTTTGTTAAGAGACTAAAAATGAGAGACTCATGATGGAGATGCTCTTACTTTATAGTGTGGTAGATTTATTTATAGTGTGGTAGATTTTGGTAGAGTTAGTTTATAATATGGTAGAGTTTGATTGACTTCGGTAGAATTTTTGTATAGTATGGTAAACTTTGGATGATTTGTTTTTTAACTGTTTTATTGTTGATTTCTCATAAGAACACAACTATGGGGGAGAAGCAAAAGTACCCTTAGATGGTGGTTTCAACGGGAAGGCTCGAGATGATAAAAAAAAGTATTAACCACTATTGCTCGTTGAAGAAAATAACAACAACGAAGTTTTTTATTGACGTTGATGCATAAGATGACATAGAGAGGTATTCTCAACATAGTATTATACTGCAGTTTGCTGGCTTAGGGTTCACATGGGCAAGCGAATATGTGCAACACCTATTGGGGAATATGCTTCACAAAACTAAGATGCATGAGCTATGGGTGTTGGCTGACAGTTGGCCAATTAGATTTTCTTTGACAGTTGGCCTAATGATGGAAACTTAGTTGTAGGAGATTTTTGGGCTGAGATGGATTTAATCCACGGTGATGGTTCTAACTGTACTGAACTTGACATAATATTAAAGGGATGCAAAGATTGGTCCCTTGCGAAGAGGAAGATGGTGGTGCTGAACATAGTTATTTTCCATTTGCACACTAATAATAAGATCCCAGCCTACTATGCAAAACTGGTCATGGGCCCGGAAAGATTCGAGAGGCATCCTTGGGGCAGAGTAGCATTTCTTGCCCTACTTTAATCGCTCTCTCCATCATCACTGCAAACTTCAACATTAAGTATGCACAAATTTGAACATATGCTTCTAATATGGTCCTTCAAGTATATCTCACATTTAGGAGTAATGTGTGGAGGAAGATACTCCACTTATGCAGTGGATGTCACACACTTGCCGTCGTATAGATATGGAGGGTGTATTCAAAGCTGATAAGAAGACATCTGTCGATAACAAGGGATGCATCCTCACTTACTAGAGTTTGGATTTTAGTTGGCAGAGTTTGGTAGAGTTTGGTGGACGTTATATTAGTTTGGCAGACTGGTGTATTTAGTATTTAGTGTAGCATAGTTTGGTTGATTTTGGTATAGTTTGGTTGATGCTATATTAGTTTGGCAGACTTCTGTGTATTTAGTATTTAGTGTAGCAAAGTTTGGTAGATCTAGAAGAGGAAGGCCGAGGAGCACCATTATGAGCTTCAAAGCGCCAAGAAGTGAAAATCGAAGGTGAAGGTGCCAGAGAAGAAGAGAGAGCCAGAGATGAAGAAATCAATTGAGAAGAAGAAGTCTTATGAAAGTCCAAATGCAAAGGATAAGGTGCCTATGGACTTGAATCCCAATATAACTTTGGCCGACTATTGGAAGGCGATAAGAGAAAAAGATAAAAAAATGTTTGAGAAGAAATGAAGGAAGGAGTTTGAGGCTTAAAACAAGGGGACAAGAAGAATATGATGTTTGAAATGCTACAGTCAATAAAGCATGCATTTATTGTGATGAAATTTGATCAACTAAACACATATGAACGGCTTGCGAGAATAGAGTAATAAAGAGTAGATGAGGCAGTGATGAATGAGCAGCTTCATAGGCTTGAGGAATCCATGGCACAATAGAACTGAATCAATCAATGCCTCATTTATGTATTGGAAACAAAAGCACAAGCAATGGCCTTGGAAGACCATAATAATTCTGCTATGGATCAAAGTGAGTCTTATGGAAGTGAAACCCAAGAAGAATGTGGTGCCCATCCGTGTGAATGTTATGGTGTTGACGCCTCAGATTGGGAAAAATCAGTACATTAGAATCTATTTGATTATGAGTAAGCTGTACTGAATACCCATTTATGTTGTATCAATTGGATTTGTAAACTCTGGGGCATAATTTGGTGGACATTGTAAACTCTATGGCAGAGTTTCGTAGACTTTCTTGATAATGTGTTATAGACATGAATAATGTTCAATTGAACTTTGGGTTATCGGTCTAATTACACCTGAAGTTTTCCATATTACTATATATTTACAGTTACAAAAATGCATTAGCCGGTGGTAAACCAATTTAATACCCGATTAGATTAATTCCGACCCGTTTATCATTGGTTTAGAGACAAGTGCAATTGTGTTTCTTCTTCACTCGATAAACCCTAGAAATCACGAAGAAACAGAATGCAAGAAGAGATAATCGATGGATATAATGCCTTTTGATGAGGAATCACTCCAGTTGGTTCTGGTCAATAATGAGTGTTCTGATGAAAAAAATGTTGAGAAATCTGATCACGAGGAGGAGTACAAGTGAAATGTGAACCAACTAGAGAGAGAATTGCTGGAGTTTCGTGATGAACCTCGAATCACACACAATGTGGTGCTGGAAACAGACTATGACGAAGAAGATGAGTATTGGGAAGACGACGATGAAGAAGATGTAGGTCGTGGAGATGTGGGCTGTTGTTCTTCACATAGACAAAAGAATAGAGAGAACTTCAAATGTCCAGATGTTTTCCTCTCGGAAGAGATGGTTTTCTTCCACGCCGCCGGTTTCAAAGAAGTTGTTGCAAATTATGTAATCAAGACTGGGTATAACCTGAGGTAATACATGTATGATAAAACGAAATGTGCTTTCAAATGTCTTGGTGGTAGGGGTTGTTCGTGGCGTATATATTGCTCTAGAACAGGTAGAAAAGATGAGTGGAGGATTAAAGTATTTCTCAAAGAGCATTGTTGCTCTCCTAATGGAAAATGTCACATGATGAAGGTCCCTGTTGTAGCTAGGTCTTAGATTGGATAAGAGATGAACCTGAGTATTTCATGCCTGCGTAGATGGAGGAATTGATAAAAGCTCTGTGGAAAGTAAGAGTACCAAGACATCAATGTTAAGCTGCAAGAAAGAAAGCACTAAGGTGGATTGAAAAGGAATATGATGATCAGTTTGCTCGTCTAAGAGATTATGGAGCTGAAATCCTTCAGGCAATCTAAACTCAACTATGGAGATTGAGACAGTGAGTAATCAAGTTGGTCAAGATGTTTTTAGCAGATTTTATGTCTGCTTTGAACAACTTAGTAGGACTTGGAAAAATACATGTAGGCGTTTAATAGGGATTGATGGATGCTTTCTAAGAGGAAAAATGAAAGGAGAGTTGCTTGTAGCTTTAGGAAGAGATGGAAACAATCAAATTTATCCGATTGCTTGGGGTTGTGTTCAAGTGGAGAACACAAATAATTGGATGTGGTTTATAAGGAAGATAAAAGTTGATTTGGAGCTTGAAGATGGGAATGGCTATATAATAATATCTGACAGATAAAAGGTAATACTTTCACATGGTTTTGTCTGTTTTGTAGTACTTTCACATGGTTCTGAATTTTTTTAATGTGTCTGTTTGACCTCTTTAAAAGGTGTTCACATGTGCTTTATTTGTTTTTTTTTCTTTGTGTGTTATACAACTTAGTTGTTGTGAGTTAGGGATTGATTAGAGCTTTATTCTAATCTTTATTTTGTTTTATGTGTTAGGGATTGATTAGAGTTGTACAACTTGAGATTCCAATGGCTGAGCATCAAATGTGTTAGGCATGTGTATGCAAACCTAAAGAAGAAGCATGGCAAGAAGCCATTCATGAAACCACTTGTTTGGTCCCTAGCTTGGAGTTACAATGGAGCAGAGTATGCTCGGACATTAGGCCGCATTTTGGGGTATGACAATCAAGTATATGCAGACATATTGAAGACAAATCCAACTACTTGGTGTAAGGCTTTATATACGCTTGGTAATTGCTGTGAAGATGTGGAAAACAACTCTGTGGAGTCCTTCAATGCTTCCATTGTCAAGGCACGAGAAAAGGCATTTGTCCCCATGTTGGAGACAATAAGGCGACTAGTCATGTTTCAAATAAATAAGAGATATGAGGCTGCAATCAATCACAACAGACTGTGCACACTATATATAGAAGAATTCTTCGCTAAAGAACTCAATGATGTTGTTGCTTGTTCAGTACTTAGAAGCACAAATGGTATGTATGAGGTGCTGAGATATGATTCATCTTATAGAGTCAACTTGAAGGGAAGAACATGCTCATGTAGGAAGTTTGACATCTGTGGGATTCCTTGTCAGCATGCTTATGCTGTGATCATCTTCAAGCAACTAGAGCCTCATGAATTTGTTGCTGACTGGTTCAGAACTTCTACATGGAGAAGGACACATCAAGAGAGACTTGTAACATAGAGAGGACCTACTTTTTGGTCATCTACAACTGGCCCAAAAGCTTTAACATAACACATTACAACCACAATGAACAACCACATTGCATCATATTTCATGCTTGCTAACATAAACAAACTAACAGACACATTGCATCCTATTTCATGCTACAATCCTGAAGCTAATACATCCAACTACAACTATCACAATTTTGTTAAACAACCAACTTCTTCATATAAGCCCTAACATCCATTACAACTGAATCAACTCTTTCCAAAATGTCAGTCTCAAACTCCATTTGTCTCTTTCAAGTTCCAATCATGAAGTGGTTAGCTCTTGATGAAGACTCGCCATTTTTGAATCCAAATTGTCAGTTTTCGATACCAATATACCAATTTCACTGATTATTGCTTCATCCACCCATTTGAAAACATGATTGTCATCTTTAAGCTACACTAAAAAATCATTCATTTCACTAAGCTTCATTATACATTAAAAATCCATACAGCTAAAAATGGATTTTAATACGGTTATGTGAAAAATCATTCATGTCAACTTACTCTCTTAGCTGCATTAAACGAACATCTGAAGAATCTCCGGTACAGATTGTGATCGGATTTTGAAAGCTTTACTTCAACCGCACCAACACTGTCGCGGAACACCATCAACCATATTTACAACTCTTGAACTTGAAGATTCAGACGAAACAACTGACAACCCACTCATTTTTCTCTTCGAATTTCTCTCCTCGCCGTTTTTCTCTAAACTTTAAGTCTTACATCAACGATCCAATAAACAGGTCAAGAAGAAAGAATTTGGATCTTTTGGTTCCGGTATAAAATAATACATTCCCTCCGGCTATACATTGGTACTGTAAACCGGCCTAAAACCAAGCACTTTCAACAATATGTCTAAATTGTTAAGTTGGTATATAATTTGTGTGCAATTGTATAGACCCCCAAACTATAGGTACATCTTTGTAGTATTGCTTCGATGACTTTGTTTTAGTTCGTTGATAGAGCTATGAAAACTTTACGAGTAGAATATGGTAGAGATTGGTGAAGTTAGTTATACTAACTCATTTATATTTTTCTTTTCAGAAGGAACTCTGAGGAGCAACCAATCTCACAACTTTTATCTTGAGCATTACCACTTTCTAGAAACGTAGAGGTTAGTATGGTACTTGTTTGGAAGAGCTTGGTTGAGTTAGGTAATCGTTTGGTGGAGTTTGGTAGACTTATTATTTTACGTTCTTTGATTTTCTTGAATGGACAGATTTCCGAGGAGCAGCAAACCTCACACACTCTTTCCCTAGCACTATGACTTCCTAAAAACTCAGATGTAGTTATGGTAGTGTTTGGTTGAATGTTGTGGATTTTTTTAATTTTTTTACCTTTTTCTTTGCAGAATAAATGAATATTTGAGGAGCAGGAAACCTCTGACCCTATGTCCGCAACATTAAAAATTGTTATGAACCCGACAGTTAGTAGTCATCTAAAAACTCTAGATCAAACTCTTATTTTGAGTGTCGAGTTAACTCTAGAGACTTTCTACCTCGCCATCATAAGTTTCAATGAAGATAGTGATTGTCATATTTTGGATAAAACTACTGAGGTTGGTTCAAGCAAAGACCTGATAAATATGGAGGACATGCTGCCCAAAGAAGGTAGACCACATACCCTTGCTGCGAACCATATATTTTGTTTGGTGGAGTTTGGTGTAGGTTGGACTTAATTTATTAGACTTTGGTAGACTCTAGTGGAGTTTATTATTACATTTTTTACTGATAGAATAACATTTTCTGTAATTCAGAAATCATCATTCGAAGGAAGTTCTGTTGTTGAGCGCATTCTAGAGGATGAGGTAGTGCCTAACACATACAATCCATTTAGGCCAATACACAATGGTCGGTATGTTTATCCCTTTTATTCGCATAAAATTCATCATCGACGTCATGGATGAGCTGCCACTACCAAAGACAATATCATCAACTTATCTATATCCGTGTGGGGGTAAAATTGATAAGGAAGTATTGATTACAATGTTTGAGGGGTTGCTTTTGGAGTGGTTGAGTTAGGTATACTATTAGTTAGTATGATAGAGTTTGTATATACAATATTTTGTTAACATATACTCTTAATGGACTAATATTTTATGACTTAGATAATTGTCATATGAGAGTATATCAATGTTATTTTGTAATGAATGGAATGAGTTAACATAACAAAAGTTTGCCTCTTTCATCACAAGAATAAATTTTTAGTACATTTTGGTAGACCTTAGTAGAGTTTGGAAAGATTTGGATTTAGTTTCTGGTTGACCTTACACATAACATAGTATATTTTGATAAACTTATAATAAAGTTTGGTAGATGTTGGTAGATTTATAGTAGAGTTAGGTAAACCTAGAGAACAACATGGTGGAAAACAAACTTAGCGAGTTCAATATTGAACATCTGCTCTACATGTTCGAGCATTATGTCTCACACCTTTACATTTATATCAAGTCGTCACTTTCTTGTGAATTTTGCCTCCAACGACCATTCAAACCAACTTTTCAACCGCGAGTTTTTTGGCCTACCAGGTTGGTTACGTACAAAAAGAGGTCTACAAACTTTACATGCCACATCTTCAGGTAATAGAAGGTTGCATCTCTCGACATCACACAGTTGGCGTACACATGGTACAAGTAACTAATATAATAGTAAGGATATGTGAGGTCGATCTTAGAACACTGTCATGGTTCTACTGCGGCTAAGGCGTGTACACAAGGTATTTTTATCTATGTCAAACCATTTGCAAGAACACGTTTTCTCTGTCAGATTTACCACATGTGAGGAGACCGAGCATGTGACAACTACTGGATGCTCATCAATGTCTTGCACATTGTAATATCTGGCTTCGAAAAGTCTATTCTACATGGACAAAAAACAAATACAGTAATGTCTACTAAAGTCTACCAAAATCTACTACATAAATATCTATGATCTACCAAGGTCTACTAAACTCTACTACATAGATTTGTAAGATCTACTAAGGTCTACCAAACTCTACTACGCAGATATCCAAGATCTACTAAAGTCTTCCAAACTCTACTACATAGATATCCAAGATCTACTAAACTCTACCAAAATCTACTACATAAATATCCAAGATCTACCAGACTTCACTAAATTCTATGAAGCCATACCTTAAGAATTTTTTTGATTGCTGTAGTGAGAATGGTCATTGTTGCCCCTGCAGTTGCCCTCCTCTTCGCGAACCACCTTCTTAACATTGACCTAATGACATATATAAGTTGAACAATAGGGAAAGTTCACGCTTCAACTAACACATGATTGATAGATTCTGCTATGTTTGACGTGGTGAAGTTGTATTTATTTCCTGGGAAATGTGCACGACTCCACAAACGAACATCTACCCTTAGCAAATACTCATATAGCCTTCGATATACTCTCTCTATTTTGCTGAAGATGGTATTAAACTCGTCTCGCCTATATGCAGTTGCAACATTCTTAAACATCTTAAAGGACTCTTCTCCTTTGAAATTGGATAAAATATTTTTACGTAGATGGTAAGTGCAAACCCCCCAAACAGCAAGCAGATACATTATTTAATTGTTTCGGTTATTGATCTAAGCCTATCTAAAATGATGGTCAATTCTTGATCATCGGGAATGACGATGAGTTGTCTGAAAAATCATTCCCAAGATTCATCATTTTCGATATCAACAACACCAAAAACCATGTGGGAAGAACAAAATGCCCAACACCACCAAAAAAATCCAAGTATAAACGACGAATATCGAGGGTGTCTTGACGTGCCCGAGATAATCTCTGTGTAACGGAGCAAGTGTGTTCTCCATAATAGATCCATATATAGAAATACGAACTTTTAGCATCTTGGTGTGAAACACAGACTCTCCAGAGCAGTCTGGAACCCAACATCTCACAACCAATAACATCTTCGATGAAGAGACGGCATCAAAGTCAAACATATGTAAAACAAAATATGTCTTCAACCTTGACTCAATATTGTCTTTTGTGGGATAAGTTTGTCCAAAAACTAATTGAAGTGACCTCATTTCGATGTCTAAGTACTCATCATCAAATGTTGAATCTCTCTTTTTAGGAGGTAGATTTTTCTATCTTCTTCTTTATACTTACTCTGAACACGTATAAAGTCTTCATCACGAGAGCTTGCACCATCAACATCCTCGCAGTAGTCGAATCTCATTTCTGCTTTTTCATCACAGTCAACGTGTTTCTCTTATTGTTTGACAGTCTGCCTAACTCTACCACACGTTGAAGATAATATACCAAACATAGAATCAAATTTATCAAAGTAAGGCTTGCATTTAGGCTCAAATCTTATGCCTTCTCTTTCAGGTACATGAGATCTCCTTGAAATATCCACACAAAGACGAATTGCCTTTTTTAAAATTGTTGCACATACCCACACAATTTTCTCTCGTTGGTCACGAAGATAGGAGGTGTATCTTGTGGTAGTGCATGCATGAGTTCATTTGATATAGAACTCAGTTTTACCTTATAGATCTGTTGATTTAGATCGTAATCTTCATGAACCATCCTCACAAACTCACTATAACATACATATTCACTTAATTCCATGATTTTACAACCAAGAGAAGTATCCATTAGAAAGAACCAATGATTTTGATCGAATTTCCAACTCCCACAAACTAAGATAATTTGATCCATAGATCCAAAATCAAGAAAACGAGCTTAAAAGATAAAGAATGAGTTCAAGCAACAACAATGATTTGTGCTTCAATGGTGTTTTGCTGCGATGAGTGAGCGAGAAAGAAGGTAGGTGATGCAATAATTAAAAGGTAAAATCGTCAATATACAAACTAGGTTAAATGAACCAACTCTGCTTAACTCTATCAAACTACTGTGACTAACTCTGCCAACATCTGCCACACTATCAAATACAAATCTACCAAACTCTATAACATAGTGTACGAACTCAACCAAATTTACCATGCTGTTGTTACTAACTCTGCCAAAATCTATTACACTAGCGTTACAAACTCCACCAAAATCTACTAAACTCTACCAAACTGAAAAGAACTTCATACACTTTGTTCCGAGCAATATGACTTCCTAATTACAAAAAATAGTATGGTTGTTCTTTTGACAGTGTTTAGTGGAGGTAAATTGTGGCATGGTAGAATTTGGTAGAGCTTGGAGCTGACATGACACTAATGTTTGTAGAACCAAGTTGCACGGAGCGTGCTGACGTCGCCCTATTACATTAATATTTTTCATTATTACGTTTTATTTAGACATCTAAAAAACGAAATAATATTTTATAAATTTATAAAAATGAGTAATTATAAATTATTTTAAAATATGTGGATGATTAATTTATTAATGTAAAGTATTCGAGCTCATTACTCATAAAGTAATTACAATAAATAATTAATCAATAAGCTCTTTTCACAAACTCCTTTTATCTCAAATTAAAATTGAGTTATTTAATTTAAATATTGTAAATGTCAGTTATGACGTCATCTACTCAGTTCAGTCCAAGAACGCCAACTATAAAAAAATCTGAACCTACCACTTCAATATAACTCTCCTCTCTTTCTCTCTACTGATATTTGTGGTTGAGCTTGGGAAACTTCCCCGGAGAATCATTCGTCGTCGGTTTTTGGTCTCTTTATCTTCCTTCTATGGCGTTGCTGAAGTCCTTCATCGATGTTGGCCCAAACTCGCACTTCCCTATCCAGAATCTCCCTTATGGTGTCTTCAAGCCGGAACCGAGTTCTACTCCCCGTCCTGCCGTCGCTATCGGCGATTTCGTCCTGGACCTCTCAGCGATCTCCGAAGCTGGCCTTTTCGAGGGTCCGATCCTTAAAGACGCTGATTGCTTCCTTCAGGTTCGTTTTTCGATTCGTATTAAGTAGTAAACTGGGAACTTCGCTGTGGATGATTTCAAAAATTGGGTACTTGAAGCTGCTACTTTCGCAAATTTGCTTCATGATTTAGCTGATTAGTAACTCTGGATTGTGTCACCAACTTATTATTCGGTTTGTTGATTACTTACTGAATAAATCGAATCCTGTTTAACTTGAAAAAATTGGATTGTTGCCATTCCTACTCACTGCTTGTTGCTTCACTGAGCTATCTGTTACAGTTTGAGTATTCTATTTACGGATATGAATCTTTACCAACCATCTGATGTGATTATTCCGTTTCTTTATGATCTGATTGTTAGTTTATTGTTCACACTCAGCTACATCATTATTCTGCTCTGTAGAGCTATGTTATCTCTTAAGGATGTTAGTGAGAGGACTATAAGATTCTGTTCATTTTCTCGTGTATTTCTTTTGTTGGTAATGTTTAGTTTCTGTTCTCTGTTTTCAGCCGAATTTGAATAAGTTCTTGGCCATGGGAAGGCCCGCGTGGAAGGAAGCGCGCTCTACGGTTCAAAGAATCTTGTCATGTAGGTTTGGTTTGAGTTTTCGCTTCATTTGGATTTTGCAGAGTTTTATTATTTGTTCAATGTTTTGGTTTTTGTTTTGATGCAGCTAATGAACCCACCTTACGAGATAATGATGCTTTGAGGAAGAAGTCATTCTATGAGATGGTTAGCATTGATTTTTTTTCTCCTGAAACAGGCGAGATAGATTGGTTGAAGATAATTTACTAATGTTTATCGTTGTTTGATGGTGATGAGTGATGATCTGCAGAATAAAGTGGAAATGATTGTTCCTATGGTGATTGGGGACTATACAGACTTCTTTGCATCTATGCATCACGCGAAGAACTGCGGGCTAATCTTCCGTGGGCCTCAGAATCCTATAAACCCAAATTGGTGCATTTCTGTTACTTCTGAGCTGAGAAATTCATGAAATGGTTAAGTTGAGAGGCTGACTTTGTCAAATTTTCTAGGTTTCGCCTTCCCATCGCATATCATGGACGAGCATCATCTATTGTCATCTCCGGGACCGACATTGTTCGACCAAGGTTTGGAAATTGTTTTTATTCTCTGTTTCATTTGGTTACTATACTGAGAAATGGTTGTTTAGAATTCACATGTCACATTTGAAGTCATGCATCATGCAAGGTTCTATGCTTTAGCAATAAAAATAGTTTTTTTCCTTAATTGTCAGAGTTCTTGGTAGGATATTCTTGCATTAAAACCAATATTTGAAGATAGTAAGATTTCATGTAAACAATTGCTAATGAGATACTGATTTTAATTTTTTCTTTGCTTGTTTTAATTTCATGTAGGGGTCAGGGCCATCCACAAGGAAACTCTGCACCATATTTTGGACCTTCGCAGAAACTTGATTTTGAACTTGAAATGGTAAGCATACGATGCGTCAGTGTGTGGCTTTGTTTTAAAATGATTCAGTTGGGGCTTATTAAGCATAACACCATTGCCAAACTATGCAATCATGGTTAACCTCTCTTTTATCATTTGATGTTCAGGCTGCTGTGGTTGGTCCAGGAAATGAATTGGGAAAGCCTATTGATGTAAATAATGCCGCCGATCATATCTTTGGTCTAGTACTGATGAATGACTGGAGTGGTACTCATATATGCTTTTCTTTGAGTCACTTAACAGTAGTTATCTTTATGTCATCTTTAACCTGACAGGTTTTATGAAATATTTGCTGTTATAGCTAGGGATATTCAGGCGTGGGAGTATGTGCCCCTTGGACCTTTCCTGGGGAAGAGTTTCGGTAAGAGATTCATATTCAAGCATGGTATTTGGCTTCAGAATTTGGAGCACTTGGGCAAGGAACTTCAGTGAATGTTCTTTGTTGTTTGTAGGGACTACCGTATCCCCTTGGATTGTTACGTTAGATGCGCTTGAGCCTTTCAGTTGTCAAGCTCCCAAGCAGGTTGGCACTTGGGTCTCACTTATATTTGTGCCATGCAACCACCGATTCTCCAATCTAACTTAAGCTTATTGTAGGATCCACCTCCATTGCCATATCTTGCTGAGAAAGTGTCTGTAAATTACGACATCTCCTTGGAGGTAGCATTCGGTGTTACAACTAATGTTTAATTGTTCCTCTATTAACTTACAATTTATGATGGTTCAAATCGAAACATGCATCATGTTTACTCCTCTTTAGGTTCAACTAAAACCTTCTGGCAAAGATGATTCGTGTGTCATAACAAAGAGCAATTTCCAACACTTGTGAGTTCCTTTTAAATATATGATCACTTACTCATTTTCTCCCCATGTTTAACCAGTTTGGTTCCAGTTATTCATCTTCTCTCCATGGTTAACCAGTTTGGTTCCAATTGCTTATTTTCTCCCCCTAAGTAACGAGTTTGGTTCCAACTCACTCTTGATGTGACAGATATTGGACCATAACGCAGCAGCTAGCACACCATACCATTAACGGTTGCAACCTGAGGCCTGGTGATCTCCTTGGGACAGGAACCATAAGCGGACCCGTAAAAACTCTTTTCTAACCGATTCGTTTGTTTACTTTATCTTGCGATGGGTAAAATGAATAATGCAAAGGATCTTGGTTTGTTGATTGATTATAACCACAGGAGCCAGATTCATATGGTTGTCTACTTGAGTTAACTTGGAATGGACAGAAACCTTTGTCACTGAATGGAGCAACTCAGACGTTTCTCCAAGACGGAGACCAAGTGACCTTCTCAGGTGTATGCAAGGTAAGGAGGATCTTGCATCAACGCAAATTCATATAAAAAAAAGGATCTTGCAGCATCAGCTAATTAACACAGTTTCTGGCTTGATTTATGTCTCTCTGTCTTGGCTTGTTAATCAAATTACGGTTATGGTTAAACCGGTGTAGGGAGATGGCTACAATGTCGGGTTTGGAACATGCACAGGGAAAATTGTACCTTCGTTGCCTGGAGGAGCTCTCACCGGTGACGTTACCAATTGATTTTCCTAATTTACAGGAGAAACGGTGAAAACAAAAATATTTATAATCACGGTTACGCACTTGGGTTATTGTATTGATATGAATGATTAAGTAGATAAACCCCATCCGATTAACAATAAGTCACCTCGATATGTGTGTACTATGGTAGTAATGAATCTTTTATAAAGAAGACTAACGGAATATGATAAAAGCGATCTATCATCGAGTGGTATTGGGTCCTTTACTAACGGTTCGTACACTTATCGAAAAAAATCTTAATCAAGAATGTGTGAGTGAATAACGACCACCGACACAAAAATTATCAAGACCCAAAAAAATGAAAAGTTCAAGAAAATTCTCATCGTCGACAACAGCCACCGTTACCCACACTTCATATAGTGACCATATTGCCTCTACAGCAACCAAACAGATCCCGATTGAAACCCCATCGAAAGCCACCGGCCAGACTAACGCCTCCGCCGTAGCGAGGATCCAGTCCGGCTACCGTTCTTACAAGATTCGTAGTCTATATAAGACAATCTTGTCTGTCAATCGGGAAGCGAATCGTGTGCAGAGCATAATCCAACGGCAGGAAACGGTGGACGCTATAAGAAGCAATGAAAAGGAACGGCTGAGGATGAACGAGACTCTGATGTCTTTGCTTCTGAAACTCGACTCAGTTCCTGGTTTAGATCCTTCGATCAGAGAAGCTCGAAGGAAAGTGAGCCGTAAGATCGTAGGTATGCAGGAAATACTTGACTCAATCTCGGAAACCAAAGAAGATATTCACTGGTGGTCTTACAACGATCTTGGACTCAACGACGGACAAGGAGGCGGCACGTGGCCTCTGTATTGGGAAGAATCGGTGGAGGAAGAGATGTGTAAAGAAAAAGGCGGTGAGGAAATGGAAAGGTTCTGTGCTCAGTACTTAGGTTTCAGATGTTTCCAGAGATTTCTCAGAGAATAACGGCGGTTACAATCCCGTGTATCGCGGCATACGTTAGCTATATATATATATTCCCTTTTGTACTAGTGATATCAATGTGTGGTAATCAATGAAATAGATGCAAGTCCCTAAATATGTTTGAGTACATGTAATTTTATGAGCCAACATATAATTCACACTTAAGCTACAAAGATCCATCACTCAACACATGATTATTTCGAGCATAAAAGAGAGCATTAAGACGATTCTTTACTACTAAGCCTTACAACTACACTTACACCTAGAAACGCAGCTTTTACACTCTATCAACGATGGCTTAGCCTTGGCTTCACATCCGCACGTGGTGGTGCATTGCCTCTGAGACACACCGCCCCAAAGGCAACGAGCCATGCATCGGAGGACCGGCACGCACTTAGGACAGACATATTTCATTTGATCCGCCATGCACGTCTTGCAGCTGTTTTTTGACGGCGGATGTCGGCAAACACCATTGGAGCCTACAGCGACGGCTCTCGAAATTGATAAGAGGATCATGAGGAAGATGAGAGAAGAGAAGAGCTTGTAGGTCTTCTTCATGTTGAATTTTAATCTTCGTTTGTGAGAGACTCAAAGAGTAGTGAAGGATTTTATATCTTTGAGAATGTTATTGGCGTTATTTTTATTGAGGTTTTGTCATGATATACGAGAATATTATCTAGTGACTTCCACAAGCGTTTAATGAGTGCTGTGCATGCAGCAAGGTGCATTTAAGTAAGGCATTCATTGTTCTTGAAGTGTACAATGTCCTTAAGTGCGGTCTTAACTTTTTTTCTTTTACTTCAACAATAGTTAGGCGAAGAACTATACGAGAGAAAATGACTATTTTCAAACCCTATTTTTCTAGTCGTTGATTTTAATAAGAACTATAGTAAAATGCATAATCCTACATAAAAGTATATAAAATTTCAAATAAAAAATGCAAACTTTAAAATTGCGGGTTAAAATCAACATTAATCGTTAATAACGTTAGTAAAAAGTTAAGATTTCGTTTGATAACCGTTAAATAACACGTGTAGATAGAAAATTGTCATTTTTAAACCAATTTTTTTTATAGTACCAATTTCAAATAAAATAAAATAATGTACCATAAAATAAATATATTATCAAAATTTTGGAAAAGTATCCGAATGTAAGTTTGTGCTAAAATCAGCACAACAACACAAATTTAGTTTCAAAATGGTTTTTTTCCAAACTATGTAAAAAAAGTTTGAGTCATGAAAGAATTTGTTAAGATCAAATAATATGTTGAGAAAATGTAATAACATGTATTTTTCCTTCTTTTTTATTTGTCAATCTACTTATGTGGTGAAATACAGCCAATTCTTACCATCGAAAGTGTAGTTGTTCTCCAAATACCACT
>JAKUCM010002257.1:0-32220 GCA_023374145.1 Lepidium sativum | reverse complement strand
GGTCATTGCAGAATTAAGGTCAATAATTTCGATCCCCAATACATCCCACCGATACATTAGAAAAAGCAACACCTGTACTTGCGCTTATTATACTTTCACACATAGGCGAAGGCCATTTGGTTTGTGTAATGTGCCTGCTACTTTTCAGCGTTCATGATTGATAGTTCCAGATCTAATAGAAAAACGGTTAAGGTATTTTATAACAGCTTTTTTACCCTTATTAGTCAAATGTATTGTAGTACAATATGTATTGAACCAAATTGTGGTGTAAGAACAAGGGATTTGTTAAACCAATCTAGTTCAAGTGAAACATATTTTAGGGTCAGGTCAAACAGAGCAAGCAACAATGGCAGAAACAGAGTAAATAGAAAAACAGAGGAAGCAGCTAAAAACATGGTATGAACTTCGAAAATCAGAGGGTTAGAACAGGGTCATGAGGAAGAAAGGTCAATAATTTTGATCCAATACATCCCACCGATCAAGAGAGTACCACCTGTATGATAGTTTCACACATAGGCGAATGCCATTTTGTTTTTGTAATGCACTTGCTACTTTAAGCTTTGCATGACTGATATTTTCATATCTAATAGAAAAATGGTTAAGGTGTTTGATAACAGGTTTTTTACCATTTTTAGTCAAACCTATTGTAGTACAATATGTATTGAACCAAAAGTGTGGTGTTAGAAAAAGGGATTTGTTAAACCAATCTAGTTTCAAGTGAAACATATTTTAGGGTCAGGTCAAACAGAGCAAGAAACAATGGCAGAAACAGAGTAAATAGAAGAATAGAGGAAGCAGCTAAGTTATGGTATGAACTTTGAAAATGAGAGGTTAAAACAGGGTCATGAGGAAGAAAGGGTCAATAATTTTGATCCCAATACATCCCACCGATCAAGAGAGTACCACCTGTATGATAGTTTCACACATAGGCGAATGCCATTTTGTTTTTGTAATGCACCTGCTCACTTTTAAGCTTTGCATGGACTGATATTTTCATATCTAATAGAAAAATGGTTAAGGTGTTTTATAACATGTTTTTTACCCTTGTTAGTCAAATGTATTGTAGCACAATAGGTATTAAACCAAAGTGTGGTGTTAGAACGAGGATATGTTAAACCAATCTACTTCAAGTGCAACATAATTTAGGGTCACAAATAGAGCAAGCAACAATGGCAGAAACAAAGCAATTAGAAAAACAAAGCAAGCAGGTAAAACAGGGTATGAACTTCGAAAATCAGAGGGTTAAAAAAGGGTCATGAGGAAGAAAGGTTAATAATTTTCGATCCCAATACATCCTAGCGATCAAGAGAATACCACCTGTATGATACTTTCACACATAGGCGAATGCCATTTGGTTTGTGTAATGGGCCTGCTTTTTTCTCAAAGCGGTGCATGATTGATAGTTCCAGATCTAATAGAAAAATGGTTAAGGTATTTTATAACAACTTTTTACCCTTGTTAGTCAAATCTATTGTAGTACAATAGGTATTGAACCAAAGTGTGGTGTTAGAACAAGGGATATGTTAAACCAATCTAGTTCAAGTGAAACATATTTTAGGGTCAGGTCAAACAGAGCAAGCAACAATGGCAGAAACAAAGTAAATAGACAAAAAAGAGCAAGCAGGTCAAACATGGTATGAACTTCGAAAATCAGAGGGTTTAAACAGTGTCATGAGGAAGAAAGGTCAATGATTTTGATCCCAATACATCCCACCGATCAAGAGAATACCACATGTACTTGCCCTTATGATAGTTTCACACATAGGCGAATGCCATTTGGTTTGTGTAATGCACCTGCTACTTTTCAGTGTTGAATGACTGATATTTTCAGATCTAATAGAGAAATAGTTAAAGTGTTTTATAACATGTTTTTTACCCTTGTTAGTCAAATCTATTGTAGTACAATAGGTATTAAACCAAAGTGCGGTTTAGGACAAGGGATATGTTAAACCAATCTACTGCAAGTGCAACATAATTTAGGGTCATGTCAAATAGAGCAAGCAACAATGGCAGAAACAAAATAATTAGAAAAACAGAGCAAGCAGGTAAAATAGTGTATGAACTTCGAAAATCAGAGGGTTAAAACAGGGTCATGCAGAATTAAGGTCAATAATTTCGATCCCAATACATCCCACCGATCAAGAGGAATACCACCTGCACTTGCGCTTATTATACTTTCACACATAGGCGAAGGCCATTTGGTTTGTGTAATGTGCCTGCTACTTTTCAGCGTTCCATGATTGATAGTTCCAGATCTAATAGAAAAAACGGTTAAGGTATTTTATAAACAGCTTTTTACCCTTATTAGTCAAATGTATTGTAGTACAATATGTATTGAACCAAAGTGTGGTGTAAGAACAAGGGATTTGGTAAACCAATCTAGTTCAAGTGAAACATATTTTAGGGTCAGGTCAAACAGAGCAAGCAACAATGGCAGGAAACAGAGTAAATAGAAAAACAGAGGAAGCAGCTAAAACATGGTATGAACTTCGAAAATCAGAGGGTTAGAACAGGGTCATGAGGAAGAAAGGTCAATAATTTTGATCCCAATACATCCCCACCGATCAAGAGAGTACCACCTGTATGATAGTTTCACACATAGGCGAATGCCATTTTGTTTTTGTAATGGCACCTGCTACTTTTAAGCTTTGCATGACTGATATTTTCATATCTAATAGAAAAATGGTTAAGGTGTTTGATAACAGGTTTTTTACCATTTTAGTCAAACCTATTGTAGTACAATATGTATTGAACCCAAAAGTGTGGTGTTAGAAAAAAGGATTTGTTAAACCAATCTAGTTCAAGTGAAACATATTTTAGGGTCAGGTCAAACAGAGCAAGAAACAATGGCAGAAACAGAGTAAATAGAAAAATAGAGGAAGCAGCTAAATTATGGTATGAACTTTAAAAATCAGAGGGTTAAAACAGGGTCATGAGGAAGAAAAGGTCAATAATTTGATCCCAATACATCCCACCGATCAAGAGAATACCGCTTGTATGATAGTTTCACACATAAGCGAATGCCATTTGGTTTTTGTAATGCACCTACTACTTTTAAGCGTTGCATGACTGATATTTTCATATCTAATAGAAAAATGGTTAAGGTGTTTTATAACATGTTTTTTACCCTTGTTAGTCAAATGTATTGTAGCACAATAGGTATTAAACCAAAGTGTGGTGTTAGAACGAGGGATATGTTAAACCAATCTACTTCAAGTGCAACATAATTTAGGGTCACAAATAGAGCAAGCAACAATGGCAGAAACAAAGCAATTAGAAAAACAGAGCAAGCAGGTAAAACAGGGTATGAACTTCGAAAATCAGAGGGTTAAAAACAGGGTCATGAGGAAGAAAGGTTAATATTTCGATCCCAATACATCCTAGCGATCAAGAGAATACCACCTGTATGATACTTTCACACATAGGCGAATGCCATTTGGTTTGTGTAATGGGCCTGCTTTTTTTCAGCGGTGCATGATTGATAGTTCCAGATCTAATAGAAAAATGGTTAAGGTATTTTATACAACTTTTTTACCCTTGTTAGTCAAATCTATTGTAGTACAATAGGTATTGAACCAAAGTGTGGTGTTAGAACAAGGGATATGTTAAACCAATCTAGTTCAAGTGAAACATATTTTAGGGTCAGGTCAAACAGAGCAAGCAACAATGGCAGAAACAAAGTAAATAGACAAAAAAGAGCAAGCAGGTCAAACATGGTATGAACTTCGAAAATCAGAGGGTTAAAACAGTGTCATGAGGAAGAAAGGTCAATGATTTTGATCCCAATACATCCCACCGATCAAGAGAATACCACATGTACTTGCCCTTATGATAGTTTCACACATAGGCGAATGCCATTTGGTTTGTGTAATGCACCTGCTACTTTTCAGTGTTGAATGACTGATATTTTCAGATCTAATAGAGAAATAGTTAAAGTGTTTTTATAACATGTTTTTTACCCTTGTTAGTCAAATCTATTGTAGTACAATAGGTATTAAACCAAAGTGCGGTTTAATGCTCCAAGAACACGCCCTTCTCGGAATGCTCCAAGATCGATATCGGGACTTTTTCGAGGAGCTCGGCAAAGAACGCAAGACAAGACCAAGCAGCATGACAAGAGTAGAATCAAGGCCTTCAAGACCCTTTTGAAGCTGACCAAGAGGACCAAGAATCAATAAGACCAAGCTGGAAGTAACTGACAAGACTTAGCCCTTTATCGCGCCCTAAAGGGTTTTTTTTTGTGTTTACCATAAATCTTCTTGCAAGAACGCCAAGCCCAAAAAATCCAGCACCTTAGGATAGAGAGTCTTAAGTCCCATAAGATTTTTAGGGGTTTTATTTTTGTTTAATAAGGCACCAAAACACTAAGTTATAAATTTGCCATTTTTCTTGTAATATGTCATTTTTCTTGTTTCCTTTTTGTTAATGGGTTGCGAACCATATTTTCCTTTTTCTTTAAGTGAGTCGGGCCTTATGACCCCTATATAAGGTCCCCTTGCAGCCATGTAACAAATTACCCAACTTTGATATCAATAAAGAACACATAATTCTCTCAAAGAAACATTCTTAGTCCTTAGCAAACTTAGTCGTTTGTATAAGACTTAGAACACACTGAAAGATCTCAAGAGGTTTCCCCTTAATCTAGACTGTGATTGAGTGTATGAAGAAGCTCACCATACTTTTTGTGGATTGCTCCTCAAACCACGCCTTCTGCGCCCCCCCGCCCCCGACTTTTCTTACCAAGGATGTACACTCGGTTCCCTTGGATAGAATCCGCTCCCATCAACATTAAAGAAGCATCTCGAAGCTCATATCATTTTGGTATCAGAGCAAAAGATTTCCTAGAAGGTTGTATCTATCTTTACTTTTTGCTCTATTTAATTATAAAACTGTCATCACTTTCGCATAGGTTGTTAGATTCGTTTCTTAAGTAAATTAACCATTGTTTACTTAAGATCCAATCTATATCTTGCTTGTGACGGCTAGGGTTCTTAGTTCTCAATCTAAAAAGACACAAAAAAAATTGAATTTTTTCCTTAAGTTTATTTAGCTTTTTTCGTATTTTCTATTTTTTACAATTTCCATTTTTTACAAAAAAAAAAAACAAATATAACTACTTGTTTCTTGTTTTGAAACATGGAAATACTAGCTGAGGCCACCACCCAAGGTGAAAGGTTGGCCCAACTCCAAGCCCAGCTTCGAGCCATGAACACTCGAATGGATCGCTTGGAGCCGAGACCCGCTAACACGCGAGTGTCCCTGCACTACCGAGAGGGAGACTTTGATCCATATCCGGATTACCCTCCATCTAGGCGTCATATCACACGAGGAAGAGACCTGCATGACCGCGAACATGAGCGGGACGATCCAGTGCACACCAACATCGACCCCAAGCTTACCGCACCCCACCTTTGCCGGTAAGGTCTCCTGATATACCTCATTTATACCGACTTATACCTTACTAATTCATATGTTTTCTTTAGTCTTTGACGTGTTTTTAGAGTCTTTTCAGGTACAAAACGCAAGGATACTTTGGATTCCACATGCTGAGCAAGAGTGGAGCTTGACTTTGAATTTTTCCACTATGAGTTGAAAGATCGATCGAGCAACACCAAGATCGATCGATCGCAACTTTAGATAGGGAAAACTGCGCTCGATTCAATGACCGACTCCTCACGCCTGACGTGATCGACCCCCATTCGTCTATGTCATGGTGCACGATCCATTGCACGACCAAGCACTCAGAGATCGATCGAGCCATTTAAGGAGAAGTTGCGCACGATCTTTTGTACGATATGGAAGCTTCACGATCGAGATAAGAAAGGGTTGATCGATCGGGCAGTCTAAGGATTGATCGATCCACGACTCTGCGAAGCGAAAAGGGAATTTCCTTATTTCGTACCAGTTAGTTTTATTCTATATATTAGGTTAAAAAACATGTTTTTAGACATGCTTTTACAGAGAGAAAAAAAGCAGTAGACTCTTATTGTAACCTAGAGGAGAAGGATTAATGATCTGCTACATCTTTGGAGAAGATTTCTGAAGAGTTTTGAATGAATTTCTTTACTATTGCTTGCTTGTCTGAGTAGTTCATAGTCAAGTTTAGGGTATTCTAATGATCTTAAAGGAATTAAGGATGAGGAACAAATATGTCTCAATTATGGAATCTCAACCTAGAAATATGGTTAATGCTTAGATTAGAGTAGCTAACTAATCTATGATCTTAGGTTGCTTATTATCCCAGAAATTTAATAAGAACCAGAACCTTTCTAGGTAAGCAACACCTCACTACCAACGAGAGTTGATGCTACGTTGGGTTGTGGACACTTAGAAACCGTTAATACTGCATGGTTAGAATCCCATAACCAACGAGAGTTAGGATCTCTAGGATCTGGGCATAGTGATTATCACTGCGAGAGTAGGTTAATCAATTTTTATTTCCTAGTCGAGAACGGAACTGATCTTGCCTTAATATATTCCTCATCCTACCCTTGATTTCTTTATGAATCCCCTAGACTTGATACTTTAGATATTGTTTACATTAAATTTCCTAGTTACACTCGATTGCATTCAAAAACATCTATCGACTTAGCTCTAGTTAAATAATCAAATCGTTAGTGCGGCAATTGGTATTCGTGGATTTGATCCCTAAATACTATTACGTTTGTTGTGCACTTGCAGTAGGATATAAGGTTACAACTCGTTGTATCATCGACCCAGCAGCATACCTCGATTGGGAGAAAAGAATGAAGTACATCTTTGAGTGCTACCAGTATGCGGATCATAAAAGAACGAGCTTTGCTGCTGCTCAACTCACGGACAACGCCTTGTCCTTGTGGGATCGCGACCTAGCCGAACGAAGACGTCACCACTATAATCAAGTCGCCACTTGGGACGAGATGAAATTTAATCTAAGGAGAACGTATGTGCCTCCATATTTCCATAGAGACTTACAGAAAAGATTTTGTAAGTTAGTACAGGGAATTATGTCCGTGGAAGACTACTTTGAAGAATTCGTAACCTGAAGAATGGGCTAGAAACCGAAGAACCCGAAGAGGCCATTATGGCTCAATTCCTAGATGGTCTGCAAGACCGCTATCGCTAGGAAGGTAGAAAGGCAGCCATATCACGAGCTAAAAGGAGTTATTGCACTTTGCCACACAAGCTTAACAACACATAAAGAGGAAAACGGCCGCGCCCAACCGCCCCAAGTACAAACGCTCCCAGGAACGCGTCTGTCCCGAGACCATAAGACAACGGGAAAACCATTGAGACCGAGACTCCGTCCTAAGAGATCTGATCAAGGATCAACCAAGACTCCAATACATGAGGCTAGTAAGGCTCTGAATACTTCTAGAACGCGTGACATTGTGTGTTTCAAGTGTCAAGTCGCGGACACATGGCGAGAGAATGTCGGAACCAAAGGGTAATGGTTTTCACCAAGGGCGAAGATTATGAATCACAAGGTGAGGACGAGATGGAGGTAGATGAAGTTGTAGGAGAGGCTGAGGAGACTGTAGCATACCCTGACGTAAGGGGATTCTGTGGCACCCTAACTCGAGATACCTACGTCCGGATTTGATTCAGTTTGGTCATGGGCAGACCAAACACTTAGTCAATTTTTGGTTCTTTCTTTACTTAGTCGTTTTTGAGTTTTTGACAGTTTTATAAGCTCAAAACGTATGCATAAAACAATTTAAGAGGTTCTACTACAACAAGTTTGCAAGAATGTTTAAATTATATGTGTCTAGACCTAGTTTATCCCAGGTCTTATTCCATCCTTCCTCCTTCTCGCCTCGATCTCGCTCCTACTTAGCCACTTTCACGGTCCTTGGGTAAATCACCTACAATCACGCAGATTGAGTAAGCAAACGAATTTGCTTAGTGAGTCGGTCAATCCGTCCCACTATGCCAAACCAGAAACGTATCAAGCAATAGCACAATCAAGTAAAAGAATAGCATTATTCAAGCCGAGAGTCCAGCATTATTCATGCTCAGAGTCCGATCAGATCTGCTGCCCTCGGTTACCCGGATTCACCCGGATCAACAAAAATAATCATCATGAACGAAAAAAATTCACCCTTCATCCTAATCAATCATGCAATCCTAACCCTTCTATAACTTAATCCCACTATTGCCCAAAACGAACTCAGAATCACCTCAACGATCCCGAAAACTCACCTTTAACTTAGCCTTTTTCTGACACCTCTTGATGCGATTTCCAATCATGTTACTCGGATCCGGTTTTTGATCGCTCTCGATCCGTTCTTTCTCTTGCTCGATTCGACAAAAAATCGGTCTTAGAGCTCTTTCGCAATGAATTCTGATTTTCCTTAGAGTTTTTCGTGAAATTTCTGAGTTGTGGCGGTTTTTAGCTCTACTAATAGAGTTTTGGGTGAAAAACCCTAACCATAATCCTAATCCGCCCAGGATGGGCCAAATTCAAGCCCACTTGGATTGGATCAAGTCCAACCCGCGGGACACTTATGTCCCGGACCAACCCACTACCACTCCCAGTTCGGGCACTTAAATTCATGTCCTAACACTCAACTTCCCTGTCCGAACACTTCACTTCCTATCCAAACACTTCACTTCCTGTCCGAACACTTCACTCCCTGCCCGAACTCACTACCCTTTCAGACACTGTCACTCCATTGTCCGAATTTCATGGACTTGTCCGAATTTCCCACTGCCTTGTCTGAATTCCCATGGTCTTGTCCGAATTGCACATGGCCTTGTCCGAATTTCACATGGCCTTGTCTGAATTGCACATGGCCTTGTCTGAATGGCACATGGCCTTTTCTGAATTCCACGGATTTGTCTGATTTTTCACTGTCTTATCCGACCAAAAACCCCCCATCTTTCCCTTATTTTCCCATACAACTTCCTTTGTCTCTCGAACCCATTCAGAATCACACGAAGGGTCCGCGGAACGCGGTGTTACAGATTCCATGTACCTCGCCGCGTCATGAACTTTATGTCGTACCAGATGAAACCGCACATAGGAAAAAAATCTTCCACTCAAGATGTACCATAAGCGGGAAGGTATGCAGTCTTATTATAGATAGTGGTGTTTGTACTAACGTGGCTAGCAAATCTTTGGTCAAAAAATTAGGACTCACCACCACCAAGAGACACCGTACCACTTGAGATGGTTCAACAACAAGGTCGAGATCAAAGTCTCCGAGCAAGTGACATTTTTTTAGCATTGGAACATACCAAGACCAGGCACTATGTGATGTAGCTCCCATGCAAGTTGGACATGTCCTACTTGGCCGACCTTAGCAGTTTGATAAGGAGGCTCTACACAACGGGTGCACCGACTTCTACTCGTTTGTGCATGACAAGCGCAAGTATAGCCTAGCGCCCTTGACCCCGGCTCAAGTAAATGAGCTCCAACTCAAAATGATTCAGTCCACCAACGTAAGTAAACCTTCTCTATTTGTGACTCCGAGTGTCATAGAGAAAACCTTGTGTGCCAAGCAAACCGTGCAACTAATGCTCTTCAAAGAGAATGTGTGCCTTGAGATGTCGTGTGCAGATTTACCACTAAGGGTCCGTGAGCTCTTAGAAAAATTTAATGATGTGTTCTCCGAGGAAACACTAGCTGGCTTACCTCCAATTTGAGGCATAGAACACCAAATTGATTTTGTTCCCGGATCCGCCCTACCAAACCAAGCGGCTTATCGCATCAATCCGCAAGAAGCTAAAGAATTAGAACGACAATTTCAAGACCTATTAGACAAAGGATACATCCGAGAAAGCCTTAGCCCCTGTGCTGTTCCGGTCTTGCTCGTGCCAAAAAATAATGGGACATAGAGGATGTGTGTGGACTGTCGAGCAATCAACAATATCACCATCAAGTACCGACATCCCATTCCCCGTTTAGACGACATGCTAGACGAACTTCATGTAGCCACCATCTTCTCCAAGATAGATCTCAAGAGTGGTTATCATCAAGTTCGCATGAAGGAAGGCGATGAGTGGAAAACCGTCTTCAAAACCAAACAATGCTTGTACAAATGGCTTGTGATGCCATTCGGACTCACCAACGCCCCAAGCACGTTCATAAGAGTCATGAACCACGTCCTCAGGAATTACATCTGTAAGTTTTTGGTGGTATACTTTGATGAAATATTTGTCCATAGTTTATGTTTATCCGATCACGTACTACACCTTAAGCAAGTACTAGAGACCCTTCGGCAAGAAAGTCTCTATGAAAACCTTAAGAAGTGCACCTTTTGCACTAATGAGTTTGTGTTCTTAGGTTTTGTTATAAGTTCACAGGGAATTCGAGTATACCAAGAAAATATCAAAGCCATACAAGAATGGCCAACACCTACAACAATTTGACATGTTAGGAGCTTTCACGGTTTGGCAAGCTTGTACCGCCGCTTTGTCAAGAATTTTAGCACCCTAGCTGCTCCTTTTACAACCGTGATCAAGAAGGGTGTTCCATTCAAATGGGGAGAAGCACAAGAAAAGGCCTTCTCCGAGCTGAAATCATGCCTCACCAAGGCTCCGGTTTTGGATTTGCCAAATTTTGAGAAAACCTTTGAAGTATAATTTGACGCGTCCAAATTGGGAATTGGAGTTGTGCTAACTCAATACAAAAGACTCATAGCTTACTTCAGTGAGAAGCTAAGTGGAGCCACTCTCAACTACCCAACATACAACAAGGAGTTGTATGCTTTAGTTCGAGCCTTAGAAGTTTGGTAACACTATCTACTCGCCAAAGAATTTGTAGTTGACACCGATCATGAGACTTTCAAGCACTTGAGGGGTCAAACGAATCTAAAGAGAAGACATACAAGGTGGTTAGATTTTGTGGAGATATTCCCCTATGTGATAAAGAATAAAAAAGAAAAAGAAAATATAATCGCGGATGCATGGCGGAGGACTCATGGGGCACTTCGGTGTTGTCAAAACTCTAGCCATGGTGGTTGAGAATTTCTTTTGGCTGTACCTTAGGAGAGATGTGGAACGGCTGTGCATCAAATGTGTAACATGTTTCAAGGCTAAAGCTAAGTCCCACCCTCATGGTCTTTATCTTCCTTTACCTATTCCTAATGCTCCTTGGGTGGATATCTCAATGGATTTTGTTTTAGGTTTACTAAAGATAAATCACAAGGACTCAATCTTTGTTGTAGTATACCGTTTTTCAAAGATGGCTCACTTTATACCTTGCGACAAGACCAATAACGCATCACAAATCGCCAACCTATTCTTCAAGGAAGTGATGCGCCTAAATGGAGTTCCGAGGACAATTGTTTCCGATCAAGACGCCAAGTTGCTAAGCCACTTTTAGAGGACCTTGTGGCAGAAATTAGGCACCAAGTGCTCTTTTCCACCACTTTTTATCCCCAAACTGACGGCCAAATTGAAATGGTAAACCGTACTTTAGGAACCTTACTTAGAGCTACGGTCACTAAGAATTTAACCAATTGGTTTTCTAGCTTACCTATAGTTGAATTTGATATAACCGAGCTAATCATTCGTTTTCTAAGTTTTCACCATTTTAAGTGGTATATGGTTTCAACCCTTTGATGCCAATGGATTTTACACCTCCCTCCGCGCCATTACCTAGACAAGGACACAAGTGCCAAAGCTGAAGTAGTCCAAAAATTACATCTCAACGTCAAGGAGAACTTGGAAAAGAAGGTTGAGTCAATCAAACAAAGAGAGGACAAAAGGCGCAAGGTTGTTATATTCAACCGGGGAGATTGGGTTTGGGTACACATGCGCCCGGAGCACTTCCCAAACAAGCGCAAGTCCAAGCTCGCGCCGCGGGGCAATGGCCCCTTCCGAGTAATCGAACAGATCAACGACAATGCCTACCGATTAGAACTGCCTGGTCAGTTTAATATCTGTTCAAGTTTCAATGTTTCTAATCTCTTCCCATTTCATGTCGACAATGACGACGCACCCGAGATGGAGCATCTTCAAGAAGGAGGGAATGATGAGGGCATCAAGCCGATTGAACTAGGTAAGCCAATGCAAGCATAGAGAACAACTAGGAGAATATGTAGCCAACATCTTGAACAAGGAGCAAAATGCGTCCTCCACGGAACGCTCCAAGAACGCGCCCTTCCCGGAACACTCCAAGATCGATATCGGGCAACAGATAGAGTTAAAGTTCCTCTCGAGTCTACTCTGCCACTCATATGCCTTGATTGGCTTGGCACCTCCCAAAAAGAACTTAGTATCCAACTTCTGCATATGATCCATCATCTTCGGGTACGATGGAGTAACCACAGATTGTGCCTCTTCAACCACATTCTCCACCGGTACCGGAATTACCAGCGGTGGCACTAACACAGCAAGCACTACAGCAGGCATTCTCTCCAAGACTTGGTTCAACAAGGCAAACACTTCAGTTATCCTAATTGAATTTGCGGTACCAGCACTCGCATTGGGAGGCTGCTGGGAACCAGACACCTTGGCTCACTTCTCTCAACACTTTGATTATCCACACTTTGGACATCCTCTTCCTTAGACTTTCCCGCCATATCTCGGGAAGTTGCCTCGTTTCCTACATTCCTTCTTGTTCGGTTACTCTTAGCCATCTACAGTGACCAGATTCACTAAGTTAGTCCCTCTTACTAACTTAGTTTAATTCATACCAACAGTATTACATATAAGCCTTACCGCGAGACCTTAGCATGAGGAAGATGGATTTCCATTCATCTAACTCGTTTAATCCAATACCCGAATATCCTAGAACCAAAATGCACTCTAATACCAACTTGTAGCACCCTAACTCGAGATGCCTACGTCCGGATTCGATTCAGTTTGGTCATGGGCGGACCAAACACTTAACCAATTTTATGTTCCTTTATTTACTTAGTCCGATTTCATAAACTAAGTAAATATATCTAGACCCAGTTTATCCCAGTCTTATTTCATCATTCCTCTCTCGCCTTGATCTCGCTCCTACTTAGCCACTTTCACGGTCATTGGGAAAATCATCACCTACAATCACGCAGATTGGGTAAGCAAACTAATTGCTTAGTTAGTCGGTCATCCCGTCCCACTAGGCCAAGCCAGAAATGCATCAAACAATAAAGCAATCAAGTCAAAGTCCAAGCAGTATTCATGCACAAAGTTCGATCTGATCTGCTGTTCGGGTCACTCGGATTCACCCGAATCAACACAAGCAACAATCATGACGAATACATTAATCAGTCGGTCAGAATATCCAGTCAAGCAAGCAATTCTAACTCGTCTAGGACTTAATCCTACTATTGCATGAAACTCTCCCAGATCAACCACAATGGTCCCTAAACTCACATTTGCCTTAGCTTTTTTCGACACCGCTTGACGCGAAATCAGTCTAGTTATACCTTTCCTATCTCGAACACTCTTGATCCGTCCTTTCTCTTTTGCTCGAAATCGATCGAAATAGCCTTAGAGAACTTCGCAAAGCTTTCTGCCTTTTAACTCAGAGATTTTCGTGAAAAATAGGGCATCAGCGGCTTTTACTTGTATTTATAGGACCAAGTCCAACTTGCGGGACACTCACTCCCTGAATTGACCTTGACCGCCCCGACCACTTCTCACTCCTTCAGTTCGGACACTATCACTCCCTGTCTGAACACTATCACACTCCATGTCATAACACTGTTACTCCATGTCTGAACATTATCACTCCTTGTCCGAACACTTTCACTCCCTGTCCGAATTTCAAAATTTTGTCTGAATTTTTCTTTCCAACTTGATTTTTTCCGACTAAAATCTCATTTCCCTCGGACCCATCCGGAATCATCCTTCGGGTCCATGAAACGCGGGTGTTACACATAGCCTAGAATAATTCCCTTTTTTCTCAACTAACCTACTGGTTTTTAAATTCCACTTCTGCTATTGCAGGTAGGGGGTTCGATCTCTGGTGTCTTGAGGATTTCTAAAGTGACAACAGCACTGAGTCACTTGTCCTCAGCAATCCCGAGTTATTTTTTTTTTTTCAACATCCCCAGTTACTTAAGATAGGAGACTTTAGTTTTTGGACCTATTACGCTTATTAATTTGTAATATTTTAGATTCTGGTCAAATAAAAATTAGGGCCTTATAATTATTGATTATTAAAAATGAAGTGAGTCCTAATTTATACACGTTTACAAAACTAGACTATTGTATGAACAGTAGGAAGTATTACGTATTCAGTAATAGTAGTCAGCTCCAGATCTCTTTGTCATTATACAAAAAAAATCCTTAGTGTGTAAATTTAAAAACTATAAAGATCTGCACTTATCTTTTTTTGTTTTGGGCAGACTTATTGTAATTCTATTTGAAGAATAATGTGATCTTTAGATATGAACCCTGAAACAACAAACCAAGACACATCAATTAAAGCTACAGTCTGTTTTAATTTAAACATGAGTAACATAAAACATATGAAGATCAAGAGATTCATTATATGTATACATAGATAACTACAATAAACCTCGACAAAGGAAATATACAATTTTGCAAATTCTATAATCATACAAAGATTACAACAGAAGAACAAAGGTTTTAAGAATATCGATTAATAATCTCAAAAATATTTTTAAAAGATGTATTGTGATCATTGGAAACATCCAAAACTACATACATGTGTTCGTCTAAATTATTTTAAACATATTTTTTTTTATCAGCCAATTGTAAAATAAATGTATCTTCCATAAACGTTTCTAATTTTTAACTAAAATTAATAATTATGTTTACCGTGTGCAAACAAAACAAGGCATTTAAAATATGCTACCAAATTTTAAATACCTCATTACATATGATTTAATGTTGCGAAATTTTGTTTGCAAAGTTCCTAATATTATTTGAGTTGACAAAATAAAATAAAAATACATCATTATATGTATATTGAATGATGTATAACACGATAGTTGACTCTAAGAATTTAAACATTGGTACAAAATACATTTCAAAATGAAAAGAAAAAAAAAGGAAAAAAAACAATTATTTATTTTTAAAAAGTTGTTGGAGCCGTTGCACTTTAGTTTCATTCGTCTACGTGCTTCAATCGTAACGGTCATATTTTCAAATCAAAAACAGAACAAAAAACAAATACGACCGTTAATCCCAACAAAAAGTCCAGCTTTATCATTTCTCAGATTTCTTCCCTAAGTATGTTATATAAAACCCCAAAATCCAATTGAACGAAATCATCGGAAACTAAACCCACACTTGTATTACCAATTTTGGAGAAAATGGGAATGTCAAAATCAAAAGGCAACACACACAACATCTTCCTTCTGTGCAATTACATTCTCTTAGGTTCAGCTTCAAGCTGCATCTTCCTCACAATCTCTCTCCGTCTCTACCCATCTCTCTCAGGTCTCTCCCTCATCTTCCTCCACATTCTCACCATAGCAACAGCTGTTTCCGGCTGCTCAATGTTCTCCTCCTCCACTTCTGCGACAACAAGTGACAAATTATACGGTTCTCACATGGTATCCACAGTTCTTGCAGCCATTTTCCAAGGTGCAGTATCTGTTCTAACATTCACGAGAACAAGTGATTTCTTAAGGACATTGAAATCGTATGTTCAAGAAGAAGATGGTGCAGTGATACTTAAACTCGCTGGTGGTTTGTGTGTATTGATGTTTGTGTTAGAGTGGATTGTTCTTGTGTTAGCTTTTTTGTTGAAGTATAAAGATTATTTAGATGAGAGTGTTGTTGATGATGATGACTTTAAGGTTCGAAGACAAGAAGAAGATCTCAAGGATTGGCCTTCTTATCCATTTCAACTCAAGCTTTGATTCATTTTTGCAGTTTCTTCATTTTGGATCAATGGCTTAAAGACTCTCTTTTGGAAAAGAAAGATCACAAATACTCTTCCATACACAGTGAAATTTGGATGGTTTAAATTACATCTTTTTTTTACAAAAAATGGTTGTTTACCAATATGTCCCGAAAATTTAAGCAAATTACATTATCCAAATTAAGAATTCGATCCATACTAAGAATCCGATTTTAAACTCGGATCCTTCTGATATTTATTCATTAACCAAATTAAAACCAAAAAAATAATTTAAACTGTTTCATTTGGATTAAACCGATTCATTTTACAGAAATAATATGAAACCAAACTAAGAAATCGATTCGATTCAAACCGTATCAACTTGTTTGAATTTCTTCTCTTCTTCAATTCTCCATGGCTTTAAATCATCTTAGGACACATCTTCTTCTTCTTCAAGTATTGATGGAAGTCTACCAATTGCTCTAACTTTCTTCATCTCCATCTTAAGATGCTCTATCAAATCCTCATGTTCTCATAAACTCTCATACTCGTTTTCATCTTCTTCTTCCTCTGAATCAGAATCAGAACCAGAATTGTTACTTTTACTGTTTTGCCCTTCCACCATTGATGTTTCTGGGAAATCTGAATCTGATAAAACTCATCTTCGTTATTCGTAAATGTCTGACTTGAATCAACAAAATCAGAATCTGAATCTAGAAAATCATCCTCTGTTAAAAATTTGATTTTTTTCTTCTCACCGGTGAAAACAGAGTAATCCTCTATTTCAAAATCCTCTGTTTTTTCCTTCAAACAAACTTCAACCCTAAAAATTGCATCCTTTGGATTCTTCAACCCTAAAAATTGCTTTTAATGCCTCCTCTCTTTACTCTTTATCTCACCCTAAAGGTACCCTCTATGGTGGATATCCCTCTTTGGTAGCAGAACTGCGAATTTCGGCTGTTACAGAGGCTCGGGGTACTTGAGGATTGATTCCATGGCGGATAAAAGGCAAATACTCTGTTGGAATAGTGGCGGCGGAGAATTGGATGATATGGGTGAAGGCGAAATTGTGAGAATTGGAGCTATAGACGAAGATGACGATGATTTGATGATACAAGGGCATGCTTACAATTCCTCTTCGCCTGAGAGATGGGATTTCAAAGAGATTAGAGAATAACAAGAGTTGTACGAAAGAGAGAGAAGAGAAGGTGACCACTCTGGGAACACCATAACCCATTTCCAATTACTTTCCTTTATTAATTGTTTTGCTAAAAGTTGAAGACTTTGTGGAGAAGCAATCCGGCTCACTGAATATGGGACCAGGCTAAAGATGAGACCAGACCAAAAGAAACGTTAGTAAAATCGAAAGATTGATGACGATGAAGATGATGTTGATGATGCATGAATAATTAGGAGTAAATAGAATTGTTCTCTTTTAGTCCTTTAGAGATGTTGTGTGTGTGAAACAACAAGTACAATGGTACACTGATTGAATAGATTACACATATAGAGATCCTGACACACGGATGACACGACCAAACAACAAGTGGGGCCTCAACACTTTTGGTTGACTGAATGAAGCGGTGAGGAAATATTACTCTTGTAACCTGAAGCGCCAACATATAACACAAATCCAAAACTCAAGTACACAATAATATAACACAAAGAGATTCACATAACATGAATAGCCAACAATACTTTGGTCTCAAGTACACATGAATATAACACAAAGTCACGTAACCTGAAGCGCCAACATAAAAAAAGTCTCGTACACATGCATATAACACAAAATTCACGTAACCTAGGTGTTGCTACTATTAAAACATCCTTCCAAATCTAAACCGGACACTGATCTATTACTCGTTTTTCGACGCCGCTCACCGATCGATGGTAATCGGGTTTCTTGGAGACGTCCTTTTCTTTTCTCAAGATGTGGTGATAAGACAACGTTTGCTAGAATTTCATCCGGAATTTCTAACCATTGAGACATATGAGGGACCGGATATATCGTTCGACTATACGTCAAAGTCCATTGATCAAGTTGATAATATTCAGAGCATAACTCATGTACATGTATATCCTCTGACCTGTATGGATTACAGTTGTACATGAAAAGAGCGGCTATTGCATGGACGCAAGGGTACTTGTCCATATCAAAACGATTGCAAGCACAAGTATTGTTCCTCAAATTCACAAGGTAAGTCTTACCATCTCGTCCAATGACATTGTACTCACGCATGTACATATTAAGCTCACAGACGATCAAATGTTTTGCCTCAATGTATGTACTATGAATCTGGTTCTCCACAAAAGGAACCAACTTTCGTGAGTTCAATACTCCAATGGTGTTAAGGTGTTTGTTAAACCACTCCCCCATTTTGTCAATAATCGTGTCAAGCAAGAGTAGTAACGAATACTTCCTCGCCTCCCTAAAAACATTGTTCAACGACTCTGCACTATTCGTCGTTGCTATATTGTACCTAGCTCCAGGAAAGTAACAACGAGCCCATTTTTCCAAGTCAACACTTTCATCCAAATATGCTGCAACTTTAGGATACCTACTTCTAAATTCAGTGTATTCCGGCAAAAACTCCGCCTTAGTATAAATTTGAGCCAACTCCCTAAATTTCTTTGCAACAATATCTTTGTGGACATTTGAAGCCTTTGTTCTCACATTTTGGGATAAGTGAAAGATACAATATCCATGCCATGCACTCGGATAAACCTCACTTATTGCCTTGATGAGACTAGGATTTCGGTCACTTAGAAAAACCAATTCAGAATCATCCTTTATGACGGTTTTAAGCGTAGTGAAAAACCACTTCCAGCTCAAGTCTTTTTCACCGTCAACAACACCAAATGCAATGGGGTAATGATGACGATTCGGATCCTGAGCTGTGGCAATGATAAGAACACCGCCATATACAGTTTTTAGGAAAGTTGCATCCACACTAATCACTTTTCTCATGTTCTTAAACCCCTCGATACAAGCTCCCAATGCAACGAATAAATACTTGAATTGTTTCTCGTCATCCAAAACCAAGCTTGTTACAGTGTTCTTATTTTCTCTCTCCAACATATACAAATATGAAGGCAGCATTTTGTAACTATCTCCCGGACGGCCACGCACAACATCTGCGGCTTTTTTTTCCCTCGCAAAGCGGTGCTGTATGACACCTTTAATCCCACCTTTACTTGGACCAAACTAATAAGAGACTTAGCAGGAGGTGTATCCAATTGACCCGGATAATCCTCTCTCACAAGAGATGAAACTACATCTGAAGTTCCTCTTCTTTTGGCGTTTGATGAACTCGTTGTTACCCGAGAGCAAGAGTGCATGTTCTGATATCTTTTAACTGACCAACGACCTTTACTTCCTTCTGGCCGTGACACTCTTACGTACCACTTACAATCTCGTTGACGACATCTTACCACATATCTCCAAGTATCTGAGTTTACCACATCGTAGTCATAACATTTAATAAGTGACGCTCTAAAAACTACATCTTTCACTTGTTCTTTAGACACAAATTCTTGGCCTAATTCAAGACCCGTGCCATCTTCCCACTCCTCTATAAACTGAGTTTCTTCTTCTTGTCTACCATAAGGATTATAAGGCATTTCAATACATTCATCAAGACCATAATCATCACCTTCAACAAACTCATTCAATGTTATTTCCTCACTAGAAATATTCACACAATCTCCAACATCATCATTCTGAGGATCAATTCCTTCATCACGAATAACAATCGCATTGTTCTCTTCAGCAGTAACCATCACACCATCATAACTCATTCCAACCGAACTTCTCAGCCCTACTCTTAAATTATCCTCTTCAACACTCTTATCTACTTCCACATGTAAAATACTTCTTAAGTGACCCACATCCATGCTACATAGATAAGTCTCGACATCTTCATCATCATAAACATACAATTGCTTTTTTGTTTCAACTACCAAGGGAATATAACTTATTTTGGCTCATGCTTGTATTCTGATTATCTCACACTTTAAATAGGTGTGTGTACAAATAATTCATCATTGTACTTTCTGAATGTTTTATATATATATATAATAAACAGGTACCTCAAACAACTTTCGTCTAATTTTTTTAAAAAAATTTACCTTGAATAAATATTTCTCTACAATATATAACAATATTTCAAAACAGTCGAATTTTTGGTTGGTGCCTGTAATGTTTTACACTTTAATATTTGTGTAAAATAATGTATTTCCAAAATGTGTGTTCAACAATACTCCATTAAATTTGTTGGCTAAGAAAAAATACAATCGGATGATAATTTCCACCATATCCACTCAATTTACCACGTCAGCACCATCCATGATCGCGTTATACAAAAAAGAATTTAAAATTTAAGAAAAAATCTAAAAGAAGAAGAAACAGAAGTAAAGTGAGGAGAAAAAATGCTAAGTAGAGCAGTTGCTTCAGCCGTTTCACCGGTTTCTTTTTCTCTCTTACCAAACTCTAAACCTTTCTTCGTCCTCAAATCCTTCCCTGCTTTTCGTTCTTCTTCTTTTTGCGGCAGTTCCATCCGTAAAATCGACCATAAGCCTCTCCGTACGACCTGTTTCAGTATGTCTCCCAGAGCTATGGCTGCACAACAGCTTCAAAACGCTGATCAGCTCATTGATTCCGTCGAAACTTTCATCTTCGATTGTGACGGTGAGTTTAAGCACTGAATGTTATTTGATAATGTAAATAGGAATGTTTTTTGCATAGAAGAAGATAGTTTTGGAGATGATGGAGCTCGCAATAGGATGCTACAAGTTTTGGGCTTTGAAGATTTTGGTACTGACCCTTATCAATATTTTGTTAATTAAATGTTTTAAAGGTGTAATCTGGAAAGGAGATAAGTTGATCGAGGGAGTTCCTGAAACTCTTGATATGCTTCGTGCAAAGGTTGGTAAGCAAACTCTTGATCAATTCATTTAGTCTGCAAATTGTTGCAAATTAGCTTCTCAATCTCTGTGTCAGATTTTTTTTGCAAGTTTTCTCCATCACATCAATTGTTTTTCTTGGTGCTCTTAACTTTTCAGGGAAAGAGATTGGTTTTTGTCACGAACAACTCAACAAAGTCGAGAAAACAGTATGGCAAAAAGTTTGAGACTCTTGGCCTGAATGTTAACGAGGTTACTGACTTGTTTCACTATCAAGATTCATCCAGATTCTCTTAAATTTGTTATTAAAGTTTCAATTTTTTTTTCTCAGGAAGAGATATTTGCTTCTTCTTTTGCTGCAGCTGCTTACTTGCAGTCTATTAATTTCCCAAAAGATAAAAAGGTAAGCCATTTTCAATCGAAACAAGGAAGACTCAAAATTTAGTTACCACTGAGTCTAATCAAGCATGTCTCAGTCTCATGAAAAAAAGTCTATATATCCCTTCACTTCTGTATGCATGTTTTATTCAGGTCTATGTGATTGGTGAGGAAGGTATCTTAAAAGAGCTCGAGCTAGCTGGTTTTGAATACCTTGGAGGTCCGGTATGTATGGCAACCATTCTTAGTAGCTTCCAGGATTTTTTTTTGCTTTGATGCCATATTCTTAGTGTTTGTTATTGGTAATGTTTGCTCTTGTTCAATAAATTCAGCATACTTGTCCTCAAATCACATGTTGGAGTTTCTTCCATCTCTCATCTTTTCTTTTGCGAAAACACTGTCATAATCTTAACAGTTAATTCTTCAAAAACAGGATGATGGAAAGAGACAGATTGAATTGAAGCCCGGATTTCTGATGGAGCATGAACATGATGTATAGCATCCTCCTTATAGCTTTTCAATTTTTATGTTTCTTGTTTCTCTTTTTTAACTTGTTATTCTTGAGACTGAAACTAAGCAAAATGCATTCCAGGTGGGAGCTGTTGTGGTTGGATTTGATCGCTATTTCAACTACTACAAAATTCAGTATGTCTACCAATTATGTGTTTCCCTCCACAGATAAAAAATTACCACTTGAGATTGATATTCTTGTTCGTTTATGGATGAAGCAATGTGTTATAGAGATCTCTTTGTTCTCCGTTTTAGGATCTAATTGTTTCTTTGAAATGGAAGGTACGGAACACTCTGTATCCGTGAAAACCCAGGGTGTCTTTTCATTGCTACAAACCGTGATGCTGTCACTCACCTTACTGATGCTCAAGAATGGGCAGGTCTGGTTTTTTTTCTTTTGTATTGTTATTTCTTTCTCTACGTTCACCATTCTTTTGATCCTTGACTGGTCACTATGCACGAACATTCGTCGGTCCTAGGTGGTGGCTCTATGGTTGGTGCCCTTGTTGGATCCACTCAACGTGAGCCTCTTGTTGTTGGCAAACCCTCAACTTTTATGATGGACTATTTAGCAGACAAGTAAGCCTTCTGCGGTCTCATATTCCTGTTGTTCATTTCTGTATTTTGCTTAGCCAAGTCAAGTGATTTGAAGCCATTTAGATTTCTGTTTCCTTGACTCTATAACAGTATTTACTACAAGTGGAAGATAGATTTGATTCTCAAAAAGTAATTGTTCAGAAATGAAATGTTGTTAATCACTAATATTGTGTTATTTGCAGATTTGGAATCCAAAAGTCACAGATATGTATGGTGGGTGATAGATTGGACACTGACATTTTGTTTGGGCAAAATGGTGGCTGTAAAACTCTACTTGTCCTCTCGGGTATAACTAATCATTAAACCGTTCATCTATCAGACACTGACTCAGTTTAACCATCTAAAAGAGTCTAACTTTTGTCTTTTGTGGACTTAAAGGTGTTACTTCAATCTCAATGTTGGAAAACCCTGAGAACAAGATACAACCAGATTTCTACACCAGCAAAATCTCAGATTTTCTGATCCTCAAAGCAGCAACTGTATAATCAAGTAAGCTCTGCGTCAGTCACTCTGTAGAACTCAGAAACTTGAAATCAATTATTATGTTTACAACAAATATTATTTCTATGTGCCTTTGTCTATAATAAAACTGTTTCTTGATTGTTTTGGCAAGCTTCTTTTATTTGCAGTGCATAGCAAATTAGCGAGAGCCAACGAGTATTGTTTTTGGAAGAGATAACAGAATTGAACCAAGCTCTGATTTGCAAGAGAAGACTCTTCACTGACTTTAAGGTTTAAACTCTTTCGTCTGTGGTTATATACATATACATGAAAAGGCTTTTGCACATGATCACATTACAATAATCATATGGTAACATGGTTAATAAACGTTCTTTCGACATCGAATAAACAGTTTCAAAATTAGTCATTATATGGACGTGAAGAGAGAAGAAACATCAAAACTCAGAAGCTAGAAAATGTTTCTGACATTAAATAAGATTATGAAGCAACTCAAATGTTATATATTACAAAATGAGGATGAAAGTAATTATTTATTACACAAATTAAACAGTGCTCGCTCAGAGGTTACTGACCTCTGGCTCGAAGGGTCAAACTAATGAAACTACTAAGACCGGAAATTAGAATTCTAACTATACTTTCAACTGCGCCTTCGGAAAATAGCAAAGAGCTGCCTCATCTTTAGACAAAATGCGTTAGACTGGTCATATGCACACAAACAAACCACAAAAGCTACGTCTATGCAGTGAACCCTCAAACACACTGGTGTACAGAGTCAGAGCATTACGGCATTAGTACCTGTCTAGTTCTAGTTTACCCGCGATGTTCTCCATGATAGTCGGGGAGATACTCGCAATGTTGTTGCCACTTCTCGCTTTAGCACTAGAGTTTTGTTGACAATCTTAGTCCCTGTACCACCATTACCAAGTGGCTCAGAAGGACTTGTTCTGTTAAAACCGGGTCGTTGATCTGGCTCCTCGGCACCCTCAGCTTTACCTCCACAGCCGTCAGCAGATAGTGGCGTATTATCATTTAAATCACCACTTTCCTGCCTTTTTGTGTCAGTTTGATCTCCACGGGAATCATCTATTATATCAGGGAGGGAATCAACGTCTTTATTTGTCAGTTTCTCAATCTCGTCTTCCTCATCCAAGTCTCCACTACATACCGTCAGGTTGGATTCTGTATCCTTATCACCTTCTTCTACCCTCGTTGACTTAATGCAGCTACCTACTTGGTAAGGAGTTTGAGCATTAGCAGTTGCACAATGTCGCTCGTGCGCACTTTCTTTCGACTCAGCTATATTTTCTTCATTATCTACTGGCAAGCTCATCTCAGGTGCCAAAGGCAGGGAACCTGGGGTACGTTTAGTCAGTCTATGGATGCAAGTATGTGGCTATGCATACATAACTTGAGCATATTTAAAAATTAGATGTCAAGAGAAACTAAATTAGTACCATTGAGAGAAGACATGTTTGAGTCAGCGATCTTCTCCTTCGCCAATGATTTCTCTAGCATGTCCACACCAGGGAACACCAGCAAGTTCAGATTCTGAATTTCCTTTTGCTCTGATTTCTGAACAGGCATGAAACCAAAGCCTGAAGTCCATGTATCAATCAGTTCTGGAACTGCTGGTATGACTAATTTGTCTACCTTGAGAGAGCTGAGTGCCTAATAACAAAGCACATGTAATATGGATCATGAGAAATTGTAAACAAAAGAGTCCACTGGAGTACACAGAAAGAAGTGTTTGAATCAAACAAAAGAAGAAACCAAAATTATACATAGCGGATCAAGACTATGAACCTTAATCAGTTTGCATCAACTATCATATAAACTCACTTTTTCATGACTGAGATCAGATGTCTACACAAATCAATATATTTAGTCTAGCATGATATAATCTAGCAATCAATTTGTCATTTAGCATATCATATTTATTGGGAAGATGAATAATGCTAAAATATTTCCTAAGTTTCTTTCACAAAGCACCTGCCTGAGAGAACCTAGAAAAAGCAGTATAGTATTTCCCAGCAGTATGGTAGCAAAATTGCCAGAGACCTAGCTAAAGCTTCAGATGTAGCAAGCAATACTTGAGAGACTAAACCAAGAACTTTTAATGTAAATAACCACTAAACTAATAACTGAAAGAGAAAACAAGGAATTTAGGATATGAAAAACTGTGGATGAAGGCCTACAGATTCAATGCCATTCATTAGTCTATGACACATCCCTTGGCGCCTGTACACATAGCGCGTTCCGATGAACGGCATTTCTGCCAGTTGATTGCCGTGGATCCTGAGTAAAAGATAAATCAGTTTTGAGGAAATAAAAGATAATTAATATACACAGCACTATAGTTACTATTCTCAATTTATTGAGAACCCAGCAACAGAGATCCAATTAAACCACACTTGGGACCAAGTTGAGGCATACACTGAGGTACTTCCTTTTCTTAGCAAGACATAAAATGCTAGCATGTAGTGCGTTCTATCCAACTTAATAACTCCCTAAGTTTACAGAAGAAAATAGTATAATGATTAAAGGGGTTGAAAGCTTCATATATATATGTATATATAAGATAACAACTTTGCATGTATTAGACTAGATATCTGACCTCCGTAGAAGTAAAAATTAATACTAAGACTGTCACATCTAGATAACACTTGCTTTCGTTGGTATGTTAAGAATATGAACTTCTTAGCCCTTCTAATCAATTTCATGATACCAGACGTACCTTATAGATGCAACAGCAATGATTTCATCACCCCTCTCCAATACAGCGGTGAGAAAGTTGCTGAAATTTAGCCGATGGAAATTCGACCTACAAAACAACAGGATAAGGTTCATATATAATCTAGTAGAGAGGACTGTTTACATATTAGTCAATACAGTTTATTTAAATGTAAAAAGATTCACGTAGTCCATCATCTTACACGAAAAGAGACAGAAGATATTAAAGAAAAACGTGAGGATAACTTAACCCCCGTGAACGACATTACGACAATAAAAACCTTTAGAACAATTATTTCTAAAGGGAACTTATCCAAAGGGAAGTTACCAAAATATACACTCACAAAAAGATGATTAAAGTCCATAGCTATGCACAGGAGAAAATTCCGAAACACTTGCCAATGAAACATTGAACAAAACAGAAGCATCTAAGCAAAAGTTTTGGAAATGAACTTACCCAAAATTATAAACAATGTTTTCAAGCAAGTTGACTCCACTCCTGTGATCAACTAAAGGTGAAAAGCACTCATCCATAACGGAAAATGCCACAGCCAGTTCAGCATTGTGTACGATCTTCTCAGATAATTCACCAATGGAAACCTCACTTGGGAGCTCAAAGCGGCGAAGGAATGTCCAGGAGAAGCCCTCAGGCAAGGGATGTCTAACTCCAATGAGTAACTGAAGTCTCTCGAATAACTAGAGGAAAAAGAAAAAAGAAACAAATGAAACACAGCATCAGATGTAGTAATATATTCGCAAATTACCACAAATATATAATAATTGTAATACATAGTACATAGTGCAACCTATTGCCTGATAAATGACCAGGAAATTTTTTATTCATGCAAATTCAATTAGAGCCCATTGTTGTTCAACCTAGTGCCAACATCTCCAGAAACGGCTACAGGTGTCCTTTTTAACTTTCAGTATCCAAAAAGAAAAATGTTTTACTTCCAGCTAATTTACAAATCACGTGAAGGTATTTTCCTTACACCACTACCTCTTCCTTTTTACTTGTCACAAAATCTAAGATTAACTGTCTCTGATAAAGTTTTCTTGTTCAAGTAATCAACCCTCTCGATGCTAAACAGAAACTTTAGGCCAAACAATAGATCCCATATTAAGAACATCCAAGTATTCCTATATGGACTTCTATCTTAAGATCACAAGATTGCAACAGAGAGCCAGAGACACCTCTTTGACTTTTCAAAAAAGCCCAAAATCTTGCATGATTGACATCCACATGACTAATTTCTTAGCACAATTTTATAAATTAGGACATGTACATGACATCAAATCACAAATTTACAAACCTTCTACGAAATCGTTTTTTCAAACTGTACCTAGTGTTTAAGTAATAAAGCATGGTGATAAGAAAAAGAAAAGAAAAAAAAAGCCTACCTCTTGACAATAGTTTCCACAAAACGAATCAGTACTCCTTTCATCACGCACCATGACATCTTGATTGATGCATACTTGGTGATCTACAAGAGTGTGGAGGGCAATGCTTAGAGGCCAAAAATTTATTTGAAGAAGTTTAACAGGAGCGTATACATAAATGCAATAAATAGACAAGATGGCGTTAGTGTGTAGTATACATTTCTCTTCACATAGGCGGCAACTCAATAATGGAGGTGGAGTTGCAGTGTCATGATTAGCTGCGTCAGCTTTCTCACATAATTTGCATGAACAGTAGCAACAAAACCAGGCACCAGAAGGAAATTTCTGCAGTTTGGAAAGAAATAAGGTATTGAAGAACAGAAACAATATGCCTCGTTCTCAAACAAAGACTGTTAACTTGAAATTATTAAATGGTCAATCATCCTATCTTCCTCACCACATATTTTCCCAGTCTTTAAAATAAGGGCTCTCGACCAAAAACGAAGTTATTGCTCAAGAAACCTCTCTTTAACATAAGATTTTCACATAGTAAGGAGCAACTTACTTTTATGTCCAAGCAGCTCTGATGAAATGTTGATGGGCACCCATCGCAGCAGATAAGATCTCCCCCATCCCCACAGATACCACATGTATCATCATTTGGATCATCACCACCAAAATCCACAAAATGGAACCCTTTACCTTGTGATTCGCTTTGTTTATTCAAAGATTCAAGAAGGCACTGCAAGAGAGAATTCCCACCCTCAAAATACAGACTTTTAAACGGCTGGTTGCAGTTCCCTCCAGCGTGGACCTCGAAATCTAAAACAGAGAACATTTCATCACAGCAGTTGCATCGAATACCTTCTTTTGTAACTATTCCTTCTAAAAGCACTTGCGTCTTCTTAAAGTCCATGCACTGAACTTTCCCATTAAGTGGCACAACGGTTGACTCAATCATCCAACCCAGCATGGTGCGCTTCCCTTCAAATAAAATGTACCCATTCCCCTTAGACTCTCCATCGTCCAAAGAACCACGAGCTGACGGAGCGCACCGCTTTCTATTATGTTTTTCTTCCCTCTTTATTTTTCTGACTGACAGAGAAAAATTTTCTAAGTTGTGACTACCTCTTCCTTTTTTCTGCATCCGAATTTTCTCCTTTGGCACTTTTTTTCCATGTGGAGTATGCTTTCCTATTCCCTTTGTTGAGACCCTGTTTTCATTAGTATCTCTGTTCCTCCCTTTTGGCCTTTGCTTACCTTTGTCGCACCTTTTTTGTTGAACTTTTCTCACTAATAGGTGAAGGTCCTCTTCTGGTAGCAAACCAAGACCAGAACCAGTGGTAGAGTTCCTTTGATCATTCATGCTGCTTTCCAAATGTTTTTTATAAACTTGATAAGCCTTAGTTACTGACCAGTGAGTCTTTCCCTCAGGATTAAGATAAACAGCATCTTGATAAGCTCTCCCATTACGGGGCCTGTATTCAACAGTCCAACCAGCAGCTAGAAGTAACTGCAGTATTCGGTCACTCAGCATTTTTTTAGATTCTGATCTAGATTGTCTTCCAGCTTCTGTTTGCTCATCTTGTTGTTCGCCAGTCTTCCTTTCTCCATCAATTAAGGGACAGTTATGCCGTGACTCTAAGGGAATGCCACAAAATTCCAGTCTCTTATTTGCATTACAATCTAATTCATCCGTCTCCCCTGAATTTCTCTTCTTTTGTGGTGTTGGAGGTCTTCCACGCTTACATATCATCTTCCTTCCCTTGCCATTGCATCCATCAGACTCAGTTCCATTAGCCTTGTCTCCGTAGTTCCTAATTGGTCTCCTGGATTCACAATTGACGTTCTCCTTTTTAATGTACAGACCGACAGCTGCCTCCTTGGTCTTTGGGGGTCTACCACGCCGACGTTTCAAACTAAGTCTGTCAACACTCGACTGGCTACTTAAATCAGGAGTTCTTAAAAGTTTACAGTTTGCTTCAGAACAGCTCTCATCAAATTGACAGCTCATCTGCAACTTTCTAGGCCTTCCCCGCTTACGTTTAACTTGCAGCTTGCCGTCATGTGGCTCAATATTCCCATCATCATCATAAGATCTATCATCCTTCATTTCAACCTGAACCTGGTTCCCAGAATCAGCTCCAAGATTCGTTTCAGCTTCCACATATTCCCCATGGTCAAATTTTACTTCTGTTTTCACCTCAATAAAGCAACATCTGCCAATAAGTTTCTTGTCGCTATCATCTCTTACCAGTTTGTCCTTATCTAAAGATGTCTCAGCTTTACAGTTTGAGATTGAGCCGATATCATCAGGTTGACTGCTGATCGCCAATTTTCGAGGCCTTCCTCTTCTGCGTGTAACTTGCATTTCTTTTTCATGAGGCTCAAAACTCCCATTTTCATCATCTGTTTTGTCATCTTTCCGTTCCACCTTGATTTCCTCTTTTCCTACTTCCTTCACCTCATTGACGGAGCTTCCCGCATAAAATTTTCCCATATTTTTACCCTTACTTAGATGTCTTTTATGAGAACAATTTCCTTGCCTTTTCAGAGCCCTCAGATGTCTGTCACGGTATGCTGGATATCTTGCCACAGAGCATGAACGAAGAACCCTCCGGGTAATGAGAACTTCACACTTAATTGGCTTAAGCTTCTTCGTTTTCTTGTTCTTCATCTCGATTACATTCCGATCATCCACCAAACTGTCATTTTCACGCTCAGCTTTGAGTGCAAATTCACTAATATCTCCAGCTGATAAAGTCTCAGCTTGCTCCATCCCATTGGAGTGTATCCTGAGCTCTGCATCAGGACTTACAGCACATTCGTTTAAATTTAAACTCTTTTGCTCGACATCATCTTCTTTGGTTTCAGATATCCCTTTACATTTGGACATAATATTCTCAGATTTCAGACATATATAGAATTCTCCACTTCCGCTTATATTCGTAGAGTTGAACAGAAACCTATACAGCGGAGAGTCCTGTCCGAATCACAAGTAATCAAAATCAAATTCAAAACACAAAAGAGAAAAAAAAAAAACTGATGAAAACATCCAGGCACAATAAACGCAAACATACGATCAAAAAAAACTCAATAAGATAACAAATCAAAAACGAAAAGAAGAAGAAATTCGAAACCTTTAACCCAGAAAACGGAGCCAAAGAGCGTACCGGAAAAACTGATATTTGTTGCGCAGATATTACGAAACAGCCCCGGCCAAATCAGAAGGAGAAACAAAGGAATCGGAGGCAAAGACACGGTCAAATCCTACGGCGGATAATCAACAGATTAGCGTCGGAGCATCACCGGAGGTTAGCATTGTTGGGTGAGTAAAGAGGAAAAACGAAGAGAAAAAGGCACTAAATAAGCGATCTTTCTCTACGGGTTTTAGACTCTGAGAATGTTTTTACGATGTGAAAGTGAAGAGGAAGGGGTTTTTAATATTTTTTGGGGAATTTATTAATTTATCGGGCACATGCGCGTTTCGAGAAAATTTAATAATTTCCAACTGATAAGCGATAATTGTGTACAGGGGTAAAATCGTCAATATAATTGTTCCCTCGCGTTTCCCTCCATTTTCATTCCGGGAAATTTATTTATTTTAAATTTGATAAATGCAATACGTCATTTTATCCTAATAACTAACCCTTTCTTTTTGGTCGGAAAAAAAAAAACTAACCTTTTCTTTTTCCCACAAACATCGACTTTTATTAAATCATAGCTCACACAACATATTGGTCGGAAAAAACAAAAAAAGCTCAGACAACATATTGTTTCCAATATCCACTTGGGTAAACAGCCATTATGGTACAATATAATATGCCATTCATTCCAGGTATTTCAGAAGTGAATTCCACCAATTTTGGTCAAATTGCAGGTTTCTAGCCTATATTTTAAAAAAGTCAAATTCGAAAGTCATATGCGAATATCCAAGATTAAAAATATCATATTTCTAGTCTCAATTAGATTAAAAGAGTCCATACATGACGCGTAATTCTGAAGGAATCGATACTCTAAATTGTAAGAATAATCATTGTTTTTCAAAGAATTTGAGTAACCTCCACTTTAGATATATCAAACTTTAGATTGTTGTTGTTTCAACTCGCCTTCAATCGAATTACAAAATGAGAAAGTTGAATCCCTTAAAATGAGAATTACATGAGTTTGTAAAGAAAATAAAAGACCCTCTCCATTTCTCTAGACTTATTGAATGTCTTTGAAAATGAGAGTAAAAACTACTAAATGTCATAATTTTGTTAGGACTTGAATGAGAATGATTTTTGAACTTTTGGCCTCCAAAATATCTTTTAGTCTCTCTATATTCGTCACTATCCATGGGCTAGACTTTAAGACTTGATTTAGGACTTCTCTTGGACTTATAGAAAGATCAAAGTGGGTTGGATTTGGCAATTATGAAGTCCAATAGATTTTTCATGTTGTTCTTTGTCCAAAAGGCCTTGAATAAATCCACAAATGCTCTCTTTGATTTGTTTAGTTCGTGATCTTGTAATTGGTCTGGCTGGAGTCTCCAAAGTTCTCTCGCGATCTCCCTTGCTTAGCTCCAAGTTCTCTTTAGCTTCCTTGCTGTTTTCCATGATCATATCATCCCCTTCCTCTTGAAAAGGATTTGACCTCAAATCAGGTTCAGATTCATCTGCATCAAAAGGAATCAAGTCAGAAATGTTAAAACTAGAACTGATTGTGTACTCACTTGGCAAGTTTATCTTGTAAGCGTTTTCATTGATCTTTTTCAAGACTCGAAATGGTCCAATGGCCTTTGGCATCAACTTAGACTTCATTTGAGCTGGAAATCGTTTCTTCCTCATGTGCACCCAAACTACGTCTCCAGGTGTAAAGCTCCTCTCACGCCTTCCTCTGTTGGGTTGTTTTGATATTGCTTAGTCTTTTGCTCAATGTTAATCTTTGTGTTCTCATGAAGTTTTTTGACCATCTTAGCTTTCTTTTTTCCATCTAAGTTCACAAGCTCATTGATAGGTAAATGTGATAAATCCAATGGAGTTAAGGGATTAAAACCATACACAACATGAGGCAATTTCCCAAGCTTTCTTTTTTCCATCTAAGTTCACAAGCTCTTCTAAGTAGCCGAGTGGATGGATTGATTATAAGCAAACTCAACATGAGGCAATCAATTTTCCTAAGTTCTGATATTCTTTTTAATTATAGCATGCAACAAGGTGGATAAATTCATATTGACTACTTCAGTTTGTGGATGACAAGTAGTAGAAAACAATAACTTCGTCCCTAACTTAGCCCACAAAGTTTTCCACAAAAAACTAAGAAACTTAGCATCTCGATCTGAAACAATCGTCCTAGGCATGCCATGTGAACGCACAACTTCCTTAAAGAACAAATCAGCAACAAATGTAGCATCATCAGATTTGTGATAAGGAATGAAATGTGTCATCTTAGAAAATCGGTATACTACCATAATAGAATTCATACCTCTCTTAGTTCTAGGCAACCCAAAGACGAAGTCCATTGAGATATCAGTCCAAAGTTCACTC
>JAKUCM010002256.1:0-40206 GCA_023374145.1 Lepidium sativum | reverse complement strand
GCTTCACAGTCTACTGTTCAAAGATCTCCACTATGTATTCAATTCTGATTTTGAATATAAAGCTTTGTGATTTTACTCTCTTTTTATTTGATTATATTGGTAAACATGACAGCGTAAACATGGTCATAAGGTTATAAAAGAAAACCAGAAATGCATGTTGATGGATATTGGTAGCAAGGAGCAGGTTGTTGCTGAGGGACATGTGCATTCAATTGACCCACAACAGATGGTACATTTTGTTCCTTTAGAGTCTAATGCAGTTAGAGTTTTGGTGGATGTGGTCAAAATATGAAAGATGTTATTGGTTCATCTATAGCTTGACCAATGGATAAACTGGTAGTCTTTTGAAGTGAAGAATAAGGGTAAATAACATATTTGTTATACAAGTTGTGATTTAGTTTTATTTTTGATGGTAGCTATCAAAACTTATATATATACATTCTGATTGTTGCAGAGAATGAAGAAACTATGGTTCAGCTTAGCTAGTACTAATTACTTGACTAAGCTAACTTAACTGTAATTTGTCTTAGACATTTTGGATTTAGACCTTTTTCATGTAGGTTGAGTGGGTTACAGACTTCATAAATGTAGGATTCGAACCCAAACTATGTTGTGATGAATGAATGTGTTTATTTTGCCAATTTTTCTGATTTTACGTAGGCACAATATGACTCAATCAAATACCAATAGAAGATATTTTAATAAAATATATATAAGAGATAATTGTAAAGAATGCCATATTTATGTTTTTTTGATTACCTAAAATCCCATCTTTTTAAACCTTAAACAAAATGCCACATTTCATGTTTCATTTTTTGAGATACCCTTTTGGGGCATTGAAATGCAACATCGTTTTTAACAACGGATTGTATAAATGTCGATTGTAGACAGCAATGTATGTTATGTCCATGGTATTCCATATAGATGTCCACCATAGACAACAAATGTATGTCCACTGTAAAATTACTATATATGTATGTGGTATACAATACTATTATCCATGGTGGACAACACCATTGCAATTCAATGCCACAAACACGAATCTTTCCAAAAAGTGAAACATGAAAATGGCATTTTTGTAAGGTTGAAAATAGCATTTCAAGTAATTAAAAAATAAAAGTGACATTTTGAGTGATATTCCCTATATATAATAGCAACAAAAATGCCATTATAGACCTTTTTCATGTAGGTTGAATGGGTTATAGACTTCAGAATTGTAGGATTCAAACCCAAACTATGTTGTGATGAATGAATGTGTTTATTTTGCCCATTTTTCTAATTTTAATTAGGCACAATAGGATTCAATTAGATACCAATAGAAGAGAGCTTAATAATATATATATATATGAGATAATTGTAAAGAATGCCATCTTTATGTTTTTGATTACCTAAAATCCCATCTTTTTAAACCTTAAACAAATGGCCACATTTCATGTTTCATTTTTTGAGATACCCCTTTTGTGGCATTGAAATGCAATATCGTTTTTAACAACAGACTGTACAAATGTCCATTGTAGACAACAATGTATGTTACGTCCATGGTATACCATATAGATGTCCACCATATACAACAAATGTATGTCCACTGTAAAATTACTATATATGTATGTGGTATACAATATTATTATCCACGGTGGACAAAACCATTGCAATTGAATGCCACAAACACGAATCTTTCCAAAAAATGAAACATGAAAGATGGTATTTTTGTAAGGTTGAAAATGGCATTTCAAGTAATGAAAAACATAAAATTGACATTTTGAGTAATATTCTCTATATATAACAGCAACAAAAAAATCTTATAATCTAATATAATATGAATGATAATTAGCTATCACATGGTTTAATACAACATATGTTAATCATGTAGCGCATTATAATACAACGCTGCATAACTGTTATTGTAGAATGAACTAATATAGCACGTAAATTGCCTTTTCGTAATTTTTATTTTCAAAAGTAGAAGCACTATAACAACAAATGTAAAAGCACACAACTTCTGCTATATTATCTTACTTAACATAGCATAGACAAATAGTGTGAACCTACCATAAATACCAATGTCATAACATTTAATAAAATGCTACATAAAATATATAATAGCATTTTTATGCACTAACAATGTATGTTTTTCTTGTAGTGTAGTCAAACCCTTAATTAAATGCATTTTCCATGATTTATAGTAATAAAATGCTTTAAAAGTATTTTATGAAAAATCAGCGTTGAAGTGGATTTAAATCATGAGGAGAAAGTATAATGCTCCCTAGCTAGTGGATTTTATTTGAGATAATTGTATAGAATGTCCATTCTTTATCATCTTTGTGTTATCAATTATTTGAAATACCATCCTTTTTGAAGCTTATATGAAATACTCTTTTTTGAAAAATAAGACATTTTGTGTAAGGACATAATATAGAGTATTATCCACTGTAGAAAATATTATTGTCTACCACGAATATATATAGTAATTTCACAGTGGGCGTACATTTTCTATCTACGGTGGACATCTATATGGTCTACGGTATATTTCTGTAGAAAATAGTACTATTGCCCACAATGGACAACACTGCTGCAATTCAATACCACAAACACGTATCTTTCCAAAAAGTGAAAAATGAAAGATGAAATATTGTGTAAGGTTGAAGAAAAATAGCATTTCAAGTAATTAAAAACATAAAAGTGACATTTTGAGTTATATTCCCTATATATAATAGCAAGAAAAAAAATCTTATAATCTCATATAACAGGAATGATAATTAGTTATCATATGATTTAATACAACATATGTTAATGATGTAATGAACTATAATACAACGTTGCATAACTGTTATTGTAAAAAGAACTAATATAGCACGTAAATTGCATTATCGTAATCTTAATATAAAAAATTAGAAGCGCAAAGAACAACAATTGAAGTAGATTTAGATCATGAGGAGAAAGTGCAACACTCCCTAGCTAGTGAATTTTATTATGAGATAATTGTATGAAATATTTCCTTTCTGTTATCAATTACTTGAAATACCATCTTTTTTGAAATTTATATGAAATGCTCTTTTTGAGAAATTAGGCATTTTGTGTAAGAAAATAATATAGAGTACTGTCTACAGTAGACAATAATATTGTCTACCACAAATATATGTATATATATATAGTAATTTCACAATGGATATACATTTGCTATCTATGGTGGACATCTATATGGTCTATTATGTACATAACATACAATGTTGTTTACAATAAACATTTATACGATCCATCGTGGACAACGATATTGCAATTCAATACCACAAAAAAATGCTCTTCCAAAAAATAAAATATGAAAAGCGACATTTTGTAGAAGGTTAAAAACGATTGCATTTCAAGTAATGAAAAACATAAAAGTGGCATTTGATACCAGTTTCTCTTTTATTATTGGTCTTTGACAATATTTATATGGTTTGTGTAAAATTACTATATATGTTTGTGGTAGATAGTATTATTATCCATGGTAAACAACACCGATGCAATTCAATACGACAAACACAGATATTCTAAAAATATGAAATATGAAAGATAACATTTTATGTAAGATTGAAAAAATGGTATTTCAAATAGTTAAAAATATAAAAATAGCATTTTGAGTGATATTCCTATATATAATAGCGAAAAAAATTATAATCTAATAGAATAGGAATGATAATTAGCTATCATATGGTTAAATACAACATATGTTAATGATGTAACGAACTATAATATAACGTTGCATAATTGTTATTGTAGAAAGAACTAATGTAGCACGTAAACTGCAATACCATGATTTTAGTTTAAAAAGTATAAGCGCTATAACAACAAATATAAAAACCCACAACTTTTACTATAATATCTTACTTAATATAGTATAGACAAATAGTGCTATTATATAATATGAACCTATAATAATTGCCGATGTCATATTATATAATACATATAATAGCATATTTCGGTGCTAACGATGTACATTTTTCTTATAGTGTAGTCAAATATTTAGTTAAATATTTTCCATGATTTATACTAATAAAATGTTTTAAAAATCTTTTATGAAAAGTCAACACTGAAGTGGATTTAGATCAATGAGGAAAAAATGCAACGCTTCCTAGGTAATGAATTTTATTATAAGATAATTGTATAGAATGTCTCCTTATTTTTTGAAGCTTATACAAAACGTTTTCTTTTGAAAAATAAGATATTTTGTGTAAAGACATATTATGGAATACTGTTTACGGTAGACAATAACAATATCTATCACAAATATATAGTAATTTTACAGTGAATATATATTTGTTATCTATGTTGGACATCTATATGGTTTAGTACTCTTTCCTTTCTCTATCGTTTGGCGGAGGTTGCGAGTTCCCTCCTTTTCCATGGTGCTCTAATTCTTCGTTTATTGTACCACCATTCTCTGAGAAAAGTACTAGAAGGTGGATAATTTTCAGATCAATTCACAAGATCTCGAAGACATATATCGAAGTCTCTTGGTTTTAGATCTTACCGAGTGAAGGCAACAATGGTTTCTTTGATGTTGTCTTCACTCGGAAGACATAGAATACTCACCTACAAACTGAAAACAGAGAAGATAGTTGATGTCCGGAGGTTCTCCGGCAATGTTGTCCTTGATCTTTCGCCGGAGTTTGCATGACTGCTTTCACACAAGGCTGACACGTGGAGATTGGCGTGTGAGAAGCGTGGGTTCCTTTTCCATCTCATCTTGTATTTGGGCTTCACTTGTTTGGCACACACTCTTTGCTTTGTTGAACCATAAATGTAAATTCAGACCCATTTGGGAGTTAATTAATAAGATATAGACGGGAAAAAATAAAATAAATAGTAGCGGCTAATTTTGTCTTTGACTATCTAACAATGTATGATCAATGATTTGTTTTACTGACATTCGTGATAAATGAGACATAAAATTGTCGTCAACTTATATGATACGGCATAGAACCGATATAAGCCATTTTTTTGGTCGAAAGATATAAGCCATTTTTTTGGTCGAAGGATATAATCCATTTATATTTCATAATCAAAAATCCAAAAATATATAAAGCTTTAAGCGAATTCGCTAGTATTTCGATTTCGAGTGTAAATAAATTTGCAAATTCTGTTTGATGAAGGAACAGATAAAATTTTGAAGTTTTTGTATATTTGATACTGTATATTTTCTTTTTTAACTAAAAGCAAAGTCCATTTCTGAACTTTTTTTAGATCTTTTTATTTGTAACCGGAAGTCCTAGGTGCTAAATCACCCGAATAAAAAAAGAGTTCAGCATTTAATACTATAATAGTGTTTCCAAGAGAAAAATAGATAGATATATATTTTTGTGAATTTCTATATTTTTGCGATGTTAGTTCTATTGTAAATTTATTATCAAATTCACTATCTATCTCTAGGAGCATGGTGCATTTGACTTAACTTTCTATATAAACACTTGCAAACACCTCTCCTAGTCTCAACCACATGCCATAACCATCTCTCTTTCTCTCTCCCTCTCTATCTGGTTCTGTTCTAAAACAGAGCACATTAATAGATAAAAGAACAGAGTGATCTGTTTGGAAAACAGAGAAAGAAAGAAGAAAACATTAGTGAGATGGGAACAATGATGGTGATGATGGGTCTTCTCTTTATCATAGTCTCTCTCTGTTCTGCTCTTCTCCGATGGAACCAGATGCGATATACCAACAACAATCTCCCTCCTGGAACCATGGGTTGGCCTATTTTGGGTGAAACCACTGAGTTTCTCAAACAAGGTCCCAACTTTATGAGAAACCAAAGTATCCGGTAAGCAAAATACTCAAAATGAATCAAATCAAAATGAATCTATTTTGATTTCTCAAACTAACTTAGAATCAAACAGATATGGGAGTTTCTTCAAATCTCATCTTTTGGGTTGTCCAACGTTAATCTCAATGGACTCAGAAGTAAACAGATACATTTTGAAGAATGAATCGAAAGGTTTGGTTCCTGGTTACCCACAATCGATGCTTGACATTCTTGGGACTTGTAACATGGCTGCGGTTCATGGTTCGAGTCACCGGCTCATGAGAGGCTCGCTTCTTTCTCTTATAAGCTCGACCATGATGAGAGATCACATCTTGCCTAAAGTTGATCACTTTATGAGAAGTTATCTTGGTCAGTGGAATAAGCTTGAGAATATTGATATCCAAGACAAGACCAAACATGTATGTTTTGTTTTTACCTCTCTCTGATTTTACATTTTTACATTCTCTAATTATTCAATACATATAGATATATATTGTATATTATGTAATTATCATTCTTTTAGAAAATATATAAAAAATTAAGTAGTTATAGTTTACTGGTTTTATCAGACTTAATAGACATTGAAATTGAAAGCAGCGTTATTTTATCCGTTTAAAAGATGACTATATTGAAATTTTAATTACAGATGATTAATATTGTTTATTATCTATCATACAGGTTAAAGTAAAGAAAGAATAATTCTTATGCAGTATCATATTTTAACTCTTTTATTTTTATAAAGAGGATCATATTTTAACTTAATATGGAAGAAAAGTATTCACTAAAATATGTACTTGAAAGTGATTTGGAAACATCTATATTCATTTAATGATGTTTCATGAGTTTATTATTCTGTAACAATATGAGTACAATCTTTGATAGAGACTGATAAACCCACGTATAATCCTGTCGTTTTAAAAAATAACATACGAAGACAATTACAAAAAAGAAAATAAAACATTTAAAAAAGTTATGGATGGGTATGTAGTAGTTAATAATTAAGAATGTTTGTCTTTAGATCCGAGAAGAATTAACGTCTGGATTATTAATGTATTTATTGTGTACTTCTAATTTTTATTTTGATTTTTATTTTATTGTTTTGGTGGATCACTCGTGCAGATGGCATTTTTATCTTCGTTGACACAAATCGCTGGAAATTTAAGAATACAACTCGTAGAAGAATTCAAAACTGCTTTCTTCAAGCTTGTTGTTGGAACTTTATCAGTCCCAATTGATCTCCCTGGCACGAATTATCGTTGCGGAATCCAAGTAATACACTCGATCTCAACTTTAGAAATACATTTAATATTAAAAAATTAGTATAAACTTTACAATTTTTGGTTGCTTTATAGGCAAGAAAGAACATTGATAGGTTGCTAAGAGAGCTGATGCAAGAACGAAGACATTCTGGAGAAACATTTACAGATATGTTAGGTTACTTGATGAGGAAGGAAGATAATCGATATCTATTAACCGATGAACAAATAAGAGACCAAGTTGTGACAATATTGTATTCAGGTTACGAAACTGTCTCTACAACCTCAATGATGGCTCTTAAGTACCTTCATGATCACCCAAAAGCTCTTCAAGAACTCAGAGTATGCATGACCGTATAAGAAACCAGTTTTTATACAATTCTCCGGTTATCTCCGGTTCAATAAATGAATTTCGGTATGTTATAAAAATGCAGAGAGAGCATTTGGCTTTAAGGGAAAGAAAACAACCAGACGAACCACTTGATCTTGAGGATGTGAAATCAATGAAATTCACTCGAGCTGTGAGTATATTAAACATCAATGTTATATAAGGGGCATAAATAATATCATTAATCATTATAAATTAATTCTTATATTATTACAGGTGATTTTTGAGACATCAAGATTGGCAACAATCGTTAATGGGGTCTTGAGAAAAACCACTCGTGACATGGAAATCAACGGTATGTGAATATATGTAATTTTATAATTCAATTCTTCTTTTCTTTGTCGAGTTTATAATTAAATTTGGAGTTTTAGACTTTATGACAAAATAAAGAGAAGAAATAATGTGAGCATGTGGTGGACCTTAGAGTAGATCAATGATTTAGAGTGTATTATGAATACCAACCAAATCCAGCTATGAAAGCATCCTCTTTTGTGTGAGCCATTCATAGGTATATTACTTCCAATAATTTTGCCAGAATATAAACCTTTTTTGTGTGTTCTTTAATTAATATTTTTAATATTCTGAATGATTCTGATCTAAATCTTTAATAATTACAGGTTATTTAATCCCAGAAGGATGGAGAATTTATGTATATACTAGGGAAACTAATTACGATGCAATTCTTTATGAAGATCCATTTATCTTTAATCCGTGGAGATGGTTGGTAAGTATTGTACTTAGTTCATTTCATGATGATATATACCACTATAGAATTTTATTTTCGTATCAAATTTTTTTTTTGGACAAGTGGTTAAATGTACATCTTTACAATTTTTACTGCTAGAGTTCAATTTCAAGAATTTGTATTGTATAAGATAGTATTATTTCGAATTTATTAGGTGGGGGAATTCGGATTATAAACCTAATTTTTTTGATCCAGTTGTTGATAAAATATAATAATTTATTTTGGATTGTGAATGCAGAAGAAGAGCTTAGAGTCACAAAACTCATGCTTTGTGTTTGGAGGTGGAACAAGGCTTTGTCCTGGCAAGGAACTAGGGATTGTAGAGATCTCGACCTTCCTCCATTACTATGTTACTAGATATAGGTGTGTCTTTGATCATGATCTAATTTGGTGTGGTTTTTATTTGAGAAAATTGTATTTATTCCAAATTCCTTGTGTTGAAATTCTTATAATGGCAGCTGGGAAGAAATAGGAGGGGATGAATTAATGGTGTTTCCGAGAGTTCTCTCTCTTTAAGGCTATCATCTCAGAATTTCACCTTACGAATAATTTTTATAAACTAATAAATGTAGAGAATAATATAGAGTTTAATTTTGGTACAAAAATAATATAAATTTTATGTACAGAAGATAAGAAGCATATTAAGAACCATGAGAAAAAAAGAATTCTATATTTTTGGCTCTATATTTGGAGCCATGTTTTATTCTGATTTAAGCTTTTTCTGGTCATATGTACATAATTGTAAGCTTCTTTATCTTATTAATTATATACCTCTATTTGATGTATTCCTGATCTGCTCATTTATGAATGATGTTTTACATAAAATGTGGCAACAACTCTTCTATCAATGTTAAAAAAACATAAAAACTCTTTCATAAACAACATATACTCCCTCTATTCTTATTTACTTGATGTTTTAGAAAAATTATTTGTTTCATTTTAATTGATGTTTTAAGAATTCTAGACAAAATTTAATGTGTTTTTAGTGTTTTTAACTATTTAAATTCTGCAGAATGATTTGTGATTGGTTAGATTGTGTTGAAACTTGTGAAAAAACATATTTTTTATTTTTTTGACAACGATAAATAAATCTAGCCACTACTAAATTACAAACCTGTCACTCTACCTAACTTAGCTAGAGCATCAACTTTGTGGTTCAGCCTCCTTGGTATAACCGATAATGAGCAAGACAAGAACCGAGATTTAAGCCTTTGGAACTCCTCCTGATATGGTATGAAAGCCGGCCACTCCTTTGGGCGCTGCATGATAGAAGAGACCGTCTCACAGTCTGTCGTACCTCCACCTCCTGGATTTGGCACTCCACTAACATCTTCATTACCCCGAGTACAGCTTCCACCTCCGCATGTAGTGGTGATAGACTCTGATGGATCCTTAGAGATCCCGAACATATTCCTTCCACCGAATCTGGAAAGCAAATCCAACCAATCCCCGTATAGGGATCGGTCTCCTTCCAGGAAGCGTCCACAAAGCATTTATAACCCGTGAAACTAAGATTGGCTGTGGTAGGATATATCATAGGTGATTTGATCGAATCTCGCATCCTTGGAATATCTTGAGGGCCTTTGTCCATTCCTGATAATCTGAGGATACTATTTCCAAAATGACTTGAGGATTAAGGTCAACTTGTGTGAAACAGAACCCATTCCTCGCCTTCCAAATATGCCAAATAATCCACGGAAAACTTCCCAAAACTGTTTGATGTATTGTTCTGGAAAAGAGATACTCCAAATTATACCAGAGTGATTCCCTAGGGAAAACCCCTATCGGGGATGGGATATTCGATAAATCCCAAACTTGTAACGCTGGCGGACATTCAAATAACACATGGTTAATTGATTTTTTTTCCGCCCCGCACCGTTGACATCTGGTATCCTGGCCAATCCCACGCCGCTTTAAATTCTGGTACACTGCTTTGCAACCTGATAGCGTTTGCCAAATGAAGTGTTGTATCTTAGGAGGACATTCTAACTGCCAACAAGTCTTATATAAAGTATCGAAGTTTGGTCCCACCTCTCTTCGATCCATCCTATTACCAGCTAATTGATAACCTGATTTAACTGTATAACGACCATTCGGTGTATTATGCCAGCCCTAGTAATCTCGTCGTGCCCTGATTGGCAATTTTATCGCGAGAATCAAGTTCGCATCATTCGATTCGAAGTATTACCGAACGAACACCTCTTTCCAGTTACATGTTCGTCCATCAATAAATTGATCTACCGTCATATCCGAAAATACATGGTAGGACGACCTTACTGCTGCCCGTGGGATAATATCCGGTATCCAAGGATCCTCCCAGATTTTGATTTGTCTCCCATTTCCAATTTTCCTAACCAAAACTTTCTTAATTAAAGATTGTGCAGACATAATACTTCGCCATCCGTATGACACCTACCCCGTGATGGAGGTTTCCATAATACCGTGATCTTTATAGTACTTTCCTTTAAATACCCTTGCTAGTAGTGACTGTGGGTATTCTAATAACCTCCAAATATGTTTCGCTAGGAGGGCCGTGTTAAAATCCTCTAGAACATGGAATCCCAGACCTCCGATGGATTTTGGATTACATAAGTCTTTCCATTTTTTCTAGTGGATACCCCGAGTTAAATCAGACTTTGACCACCAGAAATTAGCTATAGCTGACTACACTTTTTGGAGAACCTCCTTTGGTATTTTGTAGCAACTCATTACATATGTCGGTAATGCTGTAAGATCGATTTAATCAGCACTTCTTTCCCAGCGCTTGACAAAAAGCGATTAGCCCAATTTGCTACCCTCGCCTGTAATTTGTCGGCGACGTAAGCAAAAATTCTAGTTTTGGAAGCTCCTATACATTCCGGGAGCCCCAAATACTGTCCCAACCCTCCTATATTTCTAATTCCCAGAGTGTTTTGAATCTCCGTTTGTGACTCTGGTACTATGTGCTTGCCAAATAGAATAGATGATTTATCTAGGTTTATTTGCTGACCCGACCTTTGTTCATAGTCAGCCAAGATTTCTCTAATATATATTGCTTCCTCTTTATTCGCTTTGCAGAAAAATAGCATATCATCCGCAAAGAGAAGATGTGAAATAGACGGACTATCTCTAGCAATACTAATTCCAGATATATGTCCTTCCTGGACCGCCCTATTCCTTTGGGCGATGAGAACTTCAGTACACAAGATGAAAAGAAAAGGGGAAAGTGGGTCCCCTTGCCTTAGCCCACGCTGAGGAATGATTCGTCCTCCTGGTGTTCCATTTATAATCACCGCATATTCGACACTGGTAATGCACCACATAATACACTCTATCCATTTATCGCAAAAACCCAAATTCCGCATTAAAGCAGCTAGGAAATTCCATTATACCCTGTCGTAAGCTTTACTCATGTTAGTTTTAATAGCCATAAACTTACTGCTAATCACTCTATTCGTGCGTAACGCATGAACCATCTCTTGAGCAATCAATATGTTGTCAGAGATGGACCGTTCTGCTACAAAAGCTGATTGTGTCTCTGATACTACCTTCGGAAGTATCCTCTTCAATCTCAGACATAATACTTTTGCAATTATCTTATATCAAATATTACATAAACTGATTGGTCTGAATTCAGTCATGGTCACCGGTCGCGGGGATTTTGGGATTAGACATATATTTGTCCTATTCAACCTCCTGTCAAATTTCCCAGATCTCAAAAAGTTATCCACAAGTGATACTAGGTCTGACTTTATCAGATCCCAGGAGGACTGGAAAAAGAGTGCTGTCATTCCATCTAGTCCTGGAGACTTATCTGGGTCCATTTGGAATAGGGCTTTTTTAACCTCCTCCTCTGTAGTAGGTCTCATTAAGAAATTGTTGTCCATTTCAGTAACCTTACTCTCCAAGTCGTCCACATTTACCTGGTGGACACCATTACTGGTGAAAAGATCCGTAAAATAGACTAATGTCTCTTCCAGAATATCTTTTTCGTGTTCCACCCAATTTCTCCCTTTATTTTTTATCCCAGTTATTCTGTTACGTGCACGCCTCTGCCGCACCACAGAATGAAAAAACTTTGTATTTGCATCGCCCACTTTTAACCATTTATTCCTACTTTTTTGCTTCCAATATGTCTCCTCTTCTAAATAAGCCTGTTTCAGATTTGCATTCGCCTCCATTAAGGCATTAGTGTCTATTATAGTGCTACTATTATGCCTTTCAATCTCTAATTTCCAATGGTCAATTTCCTGTCTCCCTGACTTCAGGTTCTCATATCTCCAATGAAAAATTTCCTTGCGACATAGTGAAATTTTATCAACCAAAGAGGAAGAACGTCGACACCTGACATTTCTCGTTGTCCAACTTCGATCCACTATGTCTTTATACCCCTCTTTTCCCAGCCATCGTTTATCAAAACAAAATTGTTTTACTTTGGTCCTATTCATTTGATCTGTACAATTGACCAAAATAGGTCGATGATCAGATCCTACCATATCGAGATATTTAATTTCTGTTTTAGGAAATAATTCATGCCAATCACCATTTCCAAACGCTTTGTCTAAGACGCATCGGAGAATCCCATTTGTTCGTGTTCCTCTCCACGACCAAATATTCCCAATCTTCGGGAACTCTAAAAGCCCGCAATCCCTCAACATTTAATTGTAAGGTCGAAATGAATTCCCATTTCTTATAAGACCTCCCTGTTTTTCATGATATCCAGAAATTTCATTAAAGTCTCCACAAATAATCCATGGACCTAAGCGGTTGAGACTAATCTGTGTAAGTTTTTCCCACACGTATGACCTCTGACGACTTACTGGTTCTCCATAGAAAAATGTGATATATGATCTAATCCCAAAAAGATCTAATGATAAATCTATCATATTTTTATCCTTTTGATTTATCGTCACATTATAATTATCATGGTATAATAGGACTAATCCACCACTTGAACCCACCGGTTCAACAATTACCATTTTATTATAACCTAAGTGTTCTTGTATTTTTACGATAAAACCTTCTTTGTTTTTTGTTTCTGATAAAAATAAAAACTCAGGTTTAAATAATTTCCATAAATCTTTAAATAATTTATTATTATTTTATTGCCCAAACCTTGGCAGTTCCAACATAATAATCTTAAAATCATAAAAGAAAAATTCAGGGAGCTTTAGTTTTGCTCTTTTGATTTATCCTTCTTGGATTTGGAGACAAAGTACCAACCAAAGCTAATTTCCTAGTTTTATCGTTGCTTTTCATCTCACTTACTTTATGTGAAAAATAATTAGTCACCATTACTGAATTTTTAAAGTGTCTAGGACATAATTCCAACATGAATAATAGGGCCAATTCGTCAATCTCTATTTCTTGAATAATGTTCTTCTCTTCTTTAATCCATATCAGAGACAGCCCATTATTGAAATTCAGCCCATTATTATAAAAACCCGGGTGTCTCCAATCGGGTCTAATCTTTATAGGCCTTTTGAGAATCCATACATAACCACCTGGAGTTAATTGTTTTATTTGAACCCTAATATATTTTACAATTGGCCCATTAATTCGAGATTTCCTTTTGTTTCTCTCAAAAACAATAATTGTACCGAACCAAAGGCAATGGCCACCAAACCCAAATGAGCTCGCAAAACACCTGTTTATTATCTGAAATCGAAACTGAAGCAAATAACCAAAACATCCAAAAGAAACTCTTAACCACCTAATACTAAACTTGAAATCCAAGTAAACATAAAACCGAATAATCATTTATTTAATTCTTGTTGGATTCTGTCTCTGAATCCGTAGGTTTCCCCTCTTTTGGCTTGTTCAGTCTTGATGTCTTCTTTGGCGACATCGCCCCCATCAGCAGAATTTTCTTTGTGTTCATTCCACGTAATGGTGTTACTCCCTTTCAGAGAGACTTTCCCATCCCCGCCATTGGTTTGCCAATTTGGGCTGACCGTCCACTCTGCATTTTCTCCATAAAAGCTTTGTGGATTTGTGCCTCATCAGCCTCGGTTATTTCCTGCCTATCCGACACCATCTCCTCAGATATCGAAGGATCCAAACCTTACGCCTCTTGCATCTCCAACTCAGCCATATCCAGAGCTGCCACTATATTGTCACCATTCACCCATTCCTTCTCTGCCAGATCATTGACCTGATCGATCTCTGAGTTTACCGGTTTCCCCATCGTTTCTATTCCTTCATCATCCTCTCGATCTGTGATCGGATCTGTATCAATCGACTCAATTGTCTCAGCTAAATCAGCAGCCTAATCGATGTGTCCTGAAACAGGGGTCTGCGGACTGTATTTCCAGAAACTGCTTCCTTCCTTTCCTTCCTTTCAGGTACCTGACCACTTTTTGCCAATGGGATCCACTCATAATCCATTCCTCGACTTCTCTTACGACCCTCACTATTATCCCCAGCTATCACAGCCCTAGCAACCGTTCCAACACTCCTTTTACCTCCAACTAGAACTCCCTTAAAACTCCTATTTTTTCCAGAATTCCCAACCACTATACTGCTTATACTATTAGGTTCTTTAGTTTCGTTTTTTGCTTTATAACATACGCTGACATCATGTGTCATACGATAGCAAAGTGAACAAAAACCAGCCAATCGTTTGTACTCAAACATTACTTTTGATTCTCTACCCTCTTCAAATTCTAGGATTGATGAGAAAATTAGAGGCCTAGAGCATGGGACTTCAATTAAAACTTGGCCTTTAGAGACATCTATATTAATGACTGATCCTAAAGAACCAGCTACCACCCTATGGACCTCCTCCACTCTATATTCAAAAGGGATCCCAGTTATCCTAATCCAAAGGCGGATTACATTTGGATAATCTGCGTCTGCCATCGCTTTCCACTGGACGTACGCGACCATCCAATTATCAAAATTAACAGAACCATAATCAAGAACCCTAATTAGATCATCTTCAGATTGAAATTCAAATTGAAAACGACCATTACCCAAATTGAGACCTCTTACCCGACCCACTAGATTCCAAAACTGCGGCATCCTAAACAGAAAGGTGTCGACATTCTGAATGACCGGATTCAAACAACGACCCATCATAACCTTAGAACTACGTGCCAATAATTCTGAGTTATCAATTTTTGGGATTTTGATTTTTAGTAATCGAGGTGGGAATTTAGACCCCACACTCTTTTTGTGAATTCCCAATTGAGCCATGTAATTGAGATTTCTTAAGAATACAATAGAATCACAACACAAATAATGAGAAATATCAAGCTGATTTTGCTTTGACCAAAATATAATCTCGTACCTACTTATACACCCCACCCAACCGACACTTGTGGTTTGTTGATAATTCCTAATTTCTAGGCTAGTTATTATTTGAATTGGCCTGAAATTTATCAAACTTACAGGTGTAAAACTTATCGAAAAAAAACCTTGTAAATCCCCTTTAATTCGATTTCTGTTTTGAAATTCAAAATCCAACCAATTCCGTTTTAAAGGGAGATTAAATTTTACTAGTAACTTATTTGAGAAAATAAAGGAGAACAACAGACCTACCTGCTGTTCCTTGCCAATTATCCACCAAACCAGCTCCATTCGGATTATGTCGGAGAGATTCTGGGAGAAGCCTTCTCTGTAGCGACCTTGTACCACCAAAAACCAAAAATTAAACCACTGCCAACAAACGATATCATCTTGGAAAAATTTGACACTATCGTCCTCAATCAACAGCAACCAAAGATGTCCTATAATACTTACTAATCCCTCAGTATGTTTATTCTTAACAAAAAGTGTTTCTCTGGCCTTTAAACCTTTTATCGAGAACCAGTATTCTGGGAAACAATCCATGACAAATTCTATAATAATATTACAAAAATTTTCCTCATCTCTCTTCTCTATCATCACATTTTGCAAAGTAACAACGCTAATTATTTCTGAATTATGAATCCTCACATTCGGGGATTGTATCCCGAGACATGTACTCCACTTATAACCTAAAGACTCACTAACTCTCGTCAAACAATTAGCCGAGTTCATTAGCCACCATCCTACCCTTTTACCATAAATCGACACTAAAGAGAGGATCGAATCCCTCTGAATTAGAGATATTCTTTTCCCAAATCGAAAAATCAACACATCACAACATCCTCCGAAGTTAATGTTATCGGAAAATGTTGATTCGGTCTCCCGAGACCACCATTTAGACTCCAAATATATCCAATCTATCGGAAAGCAATTATTTCCAATAACATAACTAAGTACCCTAAAATCAACATCCACAAACTTGATCTCAATAATCATACATGAGTATTGTCGACGGAGGCCCTCAGATTAAGGGGAAACGCAATACCCAAACTAGCAATAGAATCTTCAAAATCAATCGCCTCACATTGCAGACATACACTAAGAATTCCAACAACCTAATCGATCTCTCTCCTAGCAGAACCCCAGACGAAGAGATACCTAAAATTTCCTTTAAGCCCGGAAAGGAACTCCCCTTCTTCCTTAAGCGAATCCAAAAACGAAAACCCTCAAAACCTAAGAGAAAACAACCTAGAAATCCTCCAAAAACCGAAAGTGATACACCCTAGCTGACCCGAGAAAGAGAACAGATCGAAAGCTCTCCCCCCACCACCACTCGCCTCGCCGGAGAAAACCAATCTAACCTAATCGCCTCCACCGGAAATCGCCCACTCGTCTTACTTAGAAACTTGAAATTTTCTTTCTTTTCTTACTTTATAAGGCACTTTTTTTTTTTTGTCAACTAGCCTACTAGCTTTTAAATCCCCTCCTACTATTGCAGGTAGGGGGTTCATATCTCTGGTGCTTTGAAGATTTGTAAAGCGACTATACCACTGGGCCACCTGTCCTCGGCCTTCATAAGGCACGTTTAACATTTAGATTTTAAACATATTTTATTTAGAAAAAAATAATTAATGCTTTCTTAATATGTGTAAAAAACCTAAAACATCAATTATTTAAAAACAGAGGGAGTAGTTGGTAAACCTGGCCAAGCCCATTTCCCACTTAGTTAGCCTTAAACCTCAAATCCAGATTCTTGTGAATTTTGAAAACTCTGAAATTTCCAGCTTAAATCTTTATTTTTAGCCTGACAACTGGTCGACTCCTTCTTTCATGCAACTTCAATCACTGCTCTTTTTCTTCTTGAAAACAGACTATGAGTCCCAATTTTTTTTATCATAAAACCTGATAGAAATGTTTCCCCTTGCTGTTAAACTTGGGTTTTTTGGTTCTAATAGCACAAGCACATTTTTCTTGAACCACATGAGTCACACATGATAAGTGACTAAGCCTTGACAATATTTGTCTTCAGTCACCTCTTCCACTTTTATTCTTGTGATAACTACCATAACTTGCTTGCAGTTTTGACTTGAATAATGACTAGGGCATTCACTTATGTATACTTCGTTTTCCATCTCAGCAAGAGAATTCCCCCCTTATAAGACACATTTTGTTTGATTTTGACAATATTCTTGAGTATTATCTCTTGGGAACTACTCATGTGAGTTGTGAGTCTGTGGTTTTCCACTTTGGTCTTCAACACTAAAAGATACAAAGTCATAACATTTGATTTTATTGTCTTATTCATAATTTTATAAAACAGAGCATAGGAAGACACACTCAGTATATAAAATCATCAATCTTAAATAACAAACTAGCTTGTTCAACAACTATAAATATTAAAATAAAGGAAATTTAAAAAAATTCAGAGAGTCTTCTATGCTCTCTTATATTTGGATCCTTGAAATGAAGTCAGATTCATAGGCTGCTTCAAAAAGGCAATGCTCTGAGTGTGTTGAGGTGCGATACGGACAATACATTCACCTTTCCTTAAGAATCCATAACAACGCATAAAGTTTTCATCATCTCCGATGCCTAGAAGCCTAACTCTTCTAATATTTGTTGTTATAACATTATAGTAAAACATGTAGAAGGGTCGAACATCTTGTGTCAACATACATGGGGCAATAATGATCTTACCAGCCTTGTTGACGCCTGGAAAAGACAACTTGGCAGGCCCTACATAATCCCACAGAGAGAGGGGAAACACACATCTCTGCTTTGTCCACTCAGGTTTCTTGGGTCTTCTAGTATCCATAGATCAAAAGAATCGAACAGAACATTAGGGGTTCTCACAATGGAAGCTAGCTTCCCGTTGTAATCAAAGAATATCGATTCAGTACCCCACATCACCACATCATTAGGAGCTTTGACAAAACTTAGCTTCTCAGACCTAAGATCAACACACACAATAACTGGATTCATATGGCGCTCTGGGGTATAAGCACCAAAGTAAGCAAAACCATTGATGGCAACTCCCTCTTCCTCTGATACCAGGCTATAAGGTGCAGTGGTACCTTTTAAATGCCTCCAGCTTTTATATCTTCCCAGAGTTGAAATCGGCCCTAGATAATAACAATAATCCTTGTTATGCTGAACGGATAATGCTTTGTACTGATCATCAATGGGGTCGTATCCAATGAGGATGGTGTAACTGGGTAACATAATGGATTGCTCCGTGGTAGGGTTACATAGCATCTGCTGACCATTAGCAGAAACAGAGAGAAAGCCATTGACAGAGGTGCAAGACGCTGATAGGGAACTGAAGCTCTCTGAACCTATTGCCATCTCTAAATTGCCTACCAAAGAAGAGGATTCGTTTCCCTCGTGTGAAAATGAAAACAAGAAGATAAGATTCTGCTCAGACGGGTTGTATATACCATTACTCAAAGCGACAATAAACCGCGATTGCGTCCTTAAAGACGTAGAGAAGAAGAAATTAGTGAATTCTGGGTTCGGATGACAGAAGACCACATCTTTGAGACGCATTTGAGATTTATAAGAGACTTGCCAGGTAATTTAATCAGTATGTCCATCTTTAGATCAAGAGGAAGCGAATCGAAGTTACTAGGGCTTGTGTCTGTCTCAGCTTCCTCGTTACGATCTACCTTTTTAAGTTTTTCTTTGTGGGTCTTCGACGACTTGGCAGCCAATTGATCGATCGGATCTAAATCGATGAACATGTTCTTGCGTTTCTATTAAGAGAAGATAGACTGAACCCTAATATTTGTATTCCACAAAGGAGATTCGGCAAGCCTTCAGTGTTGTCAAAAAAGAGTCTAGCTGATGCATAAATAAATATTTTGTGACATACTCTGGCCGACAACAAGGTTTCTATTATAGGAAAACTTCTGTCTCGGCAAAAGGGTTCCCATCTGTTCTTTGATTATCGATTTGGAAGCTTTCATGGTGATTAATTAAATTTTATATTATACTCCTAAAGATGGCATAAGAGGTTGAGTAATTAACAATGTATTTTCAAATTTGTTATTACTCCCTCCATTTCGATTTTATGCACTAGTAAATATGTAAATGTCCCTCCGTTTCATGGAGTTTTTGCGTAAATATACATAATTAGTACTCCTTCTCCCAAAATATAAAATTAAATTTTTTAGTCAAAAACGTTATTTGAACACTTTAATAATTATAAATTCTCCAAATGATGACAACTCATTGTATTGATGACAACTCGGGTTACCAGAGTTGTTGGGATCTTTGAAAAAGGATCTTATGATTGCAATCTATCTTATGTAAATCGAGTGTCCTTCGTGGAAGTGATCTTTACTCTCTCTCTCTCGGGGAATGAACTTACAATCTGTGATAATATTACCTTCACAGATTCTGATTTCATAATGAAAATCCGAGAAGGGGATTCTCGTTAAATTTAGACGAAGATATGGAGTTATGGATACTCCTTCCTCCTCTTAGTGTTTTGCCCCAATTCATTGTGTATTTGTGCTTTCAGAGGTTTTCTCATAATCGACTTTTATCACAAGAATCATGGTTATTGTGGTTAGTACTTTGAGATAGGTCTATTTCTCAATATTTTACATATTGTGTGGTTGCATATCATCCTCGAAATTCTGAATCAGTCTGTTTCTTTTATAGGAAGAGAAGGTATCTTCCTTTTTTCATTTTGATAAAGCTCGAGAATGAGTATGCAATAGTATACTTCACAAAGGGTTGTATTCCTAGTTTTAACTTAAGGGTTGGAAGTCTTGTTTCGAGAAGACATCAGTTCCAAAGGTTTATGGGTGTACTAGTAAATGATTCAGAGGGTCTAAGATGTTTTAAGATTTTTTTCAGGTCATTGTTTGTGGGGGATTGTGTTATGAAGGAACAACCCACTCATGTCAATTTTTGGAAGTTTGTCTTAGTTTCCATTATAGGATGCTATGATGGTGTATTAGTCATATTGGCATTGAAATGTAGTGACCGAAAGAGAGTTGAATCCAATGTTAGGCATGAGTTTACTTTTTTCTTTATTGATAGTTATGTTGTCATATCTTGCAGATAAGGAATTCGATATGGATCATCCTTGTCTCAACAGGATCTGCATTACGTATATCAACAAAAGGGCAATCATTCCTGATATTTTTAGTCTTTATGGCTGAGGGCATGATAACAAACATTTGCCAATTAATTATCTATGTATTAGGATGCTTGGAAGCCTAAGGGCTTTGTTGTTGGATACTTGGAAGTAATTTCAATATAAGATTGATTTGGTCTCTTGGTGATGATACATTTGAGTGTTCCATCTTACTGTTTGCGATTTTATTTGCCGTTGATTGTTTCGAGTTGGTGGATTACTTTACAACTATGGGTCGAATGGCTTATGTTTGGTGTTATTCCCTAGGTCTGTGCAGTCAAATACTAAATGACCCAGAAAACACTATTTGGAATAGGTATTCAAATCTGAATGGTTTCTTATGTTTTGAATTTCAAATCACCTCCCAATTAGGGATTTTGTTTAAATATGTGAGGCTTAACATGATCAGAGAGTTTATATATTATAAGTGGTTAATGCTATTGACCTTTTTGGAATTCGATTGGACAATTAGAAGTCTTGAAATTTTGTTGGTTACATTTCCTGAATAATAGCAAACAACTATATCCTATTTTTGGGTTAGGAAACCTACACTTAGTAAAGTTAAATTGATGCTATAAAAGTCCCCGTCTTAGTTTCCCAATATCTTTTCTCCTTCCCAACATTTATCTCTATTGGCGAGAAGCTCCAAAGTTCTAATGGGTCAGTGCTTAAATCCGCTTACTTATAACGTGGATACCTTCATCTTATGTATGCCATAGTTCTGTAATTTAGTAGGACGGGTCAAAGGCCTTAATCTAGGTAATGGACACTTTCAGTTTGAGTTTCAATCTGAGACTGATTTAAAATGAGTAATTTCTTATGGATCGATTAACTTCGTTGGTTGGATGGTATCTTATGCCCCTTGGAAAACTATGTCTGATGAAAATTATCCAAATACAATCCATCTTTGGATTGGAATCACTGGTATCCCTTTCAAATACAGAGTGGAGGAGGTATATAGACAACTGGCGGGTTCCATTAGACAAGTTGTCAATATTGAGGTGACCAAGGGTCAGATTCTTATAGATCTTCCCTATTCCAAACCATTAATTTTCTCTTTCATTCTATAATTTGAAGAAGGAAAGGAAACAAAGATAATCTTAGAGTATAAGAGGCTCGAAGACTTTTGTACTCTCTGCTACAAAATGACATATTCTTCCAGTTCTTGTTACAAAGAAAAATGGGTGTTGCTGGCATAAACAAAATTTTCAAAAGAGGAGTTATTGGCGGTAGATCACAAGTTGGTGGCCACTCTAAGACTCTAACAAAACCAGGGCCAAGTGAGGGGCAAAAAAGAGCTCGAGGGCCTTTCCAAAACCGGCCTACTCAAGCTATGATAGACACGGTACAATTCTATATATCCTTGTTTGTTTTAACAAATGGTAATCTTTGTGCATTATTAACGGATACTTTCCAACAGAGGGTTGGTGATGAGGTACCTAAGGAGAGTCTATCTTCCAAGAAGGTGAGGAGACCTCTATTCTAGGAAGAAGTGAGAGTGACAGAGGCATAACCAGTCGCTGATGCACATGTGGATAAGGAGGCCAAAATGGGTCCGATTGTTGATCCTGATTCTGAAATTATGAGTGTAGCAGAGAACGTTCGTTGATTGGAGATAGATGTGCCTTCATTGAGTCACTTATATCAGACTCAAAAGTAGCTGATAGTGACAATGTGAAGATGAGAAAGTTGGATCAAGGTAGATTAGAGGACTCGGTTTTGGATGTAATGGCTTTTGAGGCTGCAATACATTGTTCCCATGATTTATCTTAGGGTGAGACGTTGCGGATTCATGAAAATTTTGCTGAGAAATTGCAAGAATGCAAAGAAGCAAGGCTAATAAAGCTTCCTTCAGGTCCGAGTTTGCCTCCATCTCGAGATTTGACGCCTCCTAGAGGAGTGAACACTAAGAAAATGTTGACCATTGTGGTAATGTCTCCTTACAAGACGCCTAGGAATACTAAGGCTAAGGAGGGAAAACCTAAGGAGCAAGTCAAAGACTCCAATAAATTTTGGTTTTATGATTTTTTAAACTTTATGTTGGAATTGTTAGGAAATTGGTAATAAGCTTTCTATTAGTTATCTTAGAGATATCTGGAAGAAATTTAAACCTGATCTTTTATTTCTTTCTGAAACCAAAAATAAATTTATCTTTATGAAACAAATTCAATTGCATTTGAGTTAATACATTTTTAACTATTGTAGAACCATTAGGTACAAGCGGCGGTTTAACATTATTTCGTTATGGTAGTTTTAATGTTGGTATGAATTATAAAGATAAAAATATGATATACATATCACTAGACCTCCATGGCACTCACTCTCACATTACATTTTTATATGGCGAACCAATCCAAGGGAATAGATAAAATGTTTGGGAGAGAATAAATAGGATGGGCATAATCAGGATTTCATCCTTGTTAATTATTGGGGATTTTAATGAATTATCGGACAATCATGAACAACAGGGGGAACCTCTACGACATGCTACGTCTTTTCTGGCTTTTAATGAAATGCTTAAGGATTGTGGGCTTATTGATTTCCCAAAGCTAGGAAACGCCTGGTCTTGGCGAGGAGTTCAAAATAACAGGATTATCCACTGTGTTCTAGTTAAGGCCTATGGTAATAGTGAGTGTACGATCTATTACCAAAACCAGAATTAGAGTATTTGGAGTTGATAGGTTCATATCACATGACCATTTTCGGAAGATTTATGGCCCATACCTACAAATCTCATAAACAATTTTTCTTTGACAAACGATGGATTGGCAAGCCTGGATTTAAGAAAATAATTGTGAAACGCTGGAATGGGGCCTCAACCTCACAAAAAAGCTCATTTGTTGGGAAAATTAGTATTTGTCGATGGGAAATTTCCCATTAGAGGAGTAAGAACATCCAACCATGTCGCCATAAGATATTAGAGCTACAACGAATCATAGAGGATTATAAAAATTATAATTAAATTGATGCAAGTGCGGCATTAGAAGCTAATGCAAACCTTAAAAAAGTTTATGTTGAAGACGAAACTTACTCGAGAGGGAGTCAAAAATAATAGATTTTTTCATGCTTAAACTAGACAAAGAAGAGTACGAAACAAGATAATTGGTCTTATGACCACTACTGGGAATTGGGTTATTCATTAGGAAGACATTCTCTGTGAAGCTTCATCATACTTTTCTGATCTTTTTATGAGGCAGGGGAATACTAATATAGTTCTGCATGAGTTAGAGACTAAAATAATGGACTTTGATAATCAATTGTTGATAAGACTAGCGAATGAGGAAGAAGTTAAAACAACCCTGTTTTTGATGGACCCGAAGAAAGCTCCATGTCCAGATGGTATGACTATCATTTTTATCCATATTTCATGGGATGTCGTTATGACATATTTGGTTTCTTTAGTTAATGATTTTCTGCGCCATGGGTCATTTGAAAAGAGTTTGAACAAGACTAATATTTGTCTCATCCCAAAGATTAGCAGGCCCACAAAGATAGTGGATTTTAGACCTATTAGTTTATGTAATACTCGTTATAAACTAATATTTAAGATATTATGTTTAAGATTCAAACAAATTTTAGCGAAACTCATTTATGAAACCCTGTCGGCGTTCGTGGCTGGGAGACTTATTTCATATAACATTTTGATTGGTCAGGAGATGTTTCACGCTTTAAGAACTAATAAGGCAGTAAAAGGTCAATTCGTGACAATAAAAATAGATATGAGTAAAGCATATGACAAAGTAGAATGGAACTTTGTCGCTACTCTACTAAGAAAGTTAGGTTTTGGCGAACAGTGGATAAAATGTGTTATGTACAGTAAACCTACCATCAAATACTCGGTAATTATTAATGGTGTTCCGGATGGACAGATAATCCCACAAAGGGGTTTAAGACAGGGGGATCCTTTGTCACCATATCTTTTTATCTTGTGTGCGGAAGTTCTCATTGCTAAATTGCAATATGCCAAACAACAAAAATCTATAATGGGATTATCAATTGCGCGTAAAAATAGAGTTGTTTCTCATCTTACTTTGCGGATGATAACTTTTTTTTTTGCAAAACTACCAAAGAAGAAGCACATTACATATGAAAAATACTTAAGGAGTATGAGTTGGTCTCTGGGCAACAAATTTATGTTGCTAAGTCCTCTATCCAGTTCGGACATGAGGTCTCAGAAGAAAACAAAGTAGAGGTCCATCAAATTTTTGGGATCACTAATTTAGGAAGAATGTGATCCTATTTAGGTTTTCCAGAAAATATAGAAGGAACAAAAACAAAACTTTTTGATTTCGTGCTAGAAAAGCCTCATGATAGGATAAATAGTTTGTCCTTCAAATTCCTATCAAAAACAATAAAGAAGATCTTAATTAAATTGGTACTTACAGCTCTACTAACCTATGTAATGTCGTGTTAGCGACTACTGAAAACGGAAATAACAAGGTTGAAATCTGCTATTGCTAATTTTGATGGAAAAATTTTGGGACTTTCAGAGGAATACACTTGGAGCAATGGAAAAAATTATGTTGACCCAAGTCCAAAGGTGGATTGGCTTTAAGGTCTTAGAGGACTTCAATTCGGTCCTTCTGGCCTAAAACTTTGGCGATTACTAGATTTTCCGGATTCACTTTTAGCTAATGTGATGAAAGAAAGATATTATAAGGATTAATATCCTTTAATGGTAAGGATTAAAGACTCTTCCTCTTATGGTTGGCGTAGCATATATTCAGCTAGACCTTTGGTTGCTAAAGGGGTATCAGGAAAATAAGGGATGGTAAGACTATCAAAGTCTGAAAAGATCTTTGGATACCAGATGTTGTTCTGAGGGCAGCGTCTTCCCCGGGTCTGAATATGTTCCAGAATTAAACTATTGATCAATTTATTGATTCCAGAGATGGATCATGGAAAGAAGTTTTAGTTTATCAGTACTTCGATCCTCAAGATGTTAAGTTAATATTGGGCATTTATATCCCTAGAAGATTGAGACTCGATTACTGGGGATGGCATTTCACTAAAACAGGGCGATATTCGGTAAAATTCTGGTATCACATAGTAGAATCTTCTTTGATGTTAGATGGGCGGCAATTTTGCCCAACCTACCAACCATTATATAATACGGTATGGCAACAGAATTGCCCAAATAAAATTAAACTTTATTTGGCAAACCTTAACCAGGAAGTACCGCAGTGAACCATAACTTGGTTCAAAGAAGAGTTAATTGCGATGTTAGATCTACCCGTTGTGGTGTAGAAAATTAGACCATTAATCATGTCCTCTATGAATGCCCTCCAGCTATTCAAAGTTGGGCTCTTTCATGTATTCAGTCAGCGCCTGAAGTTTTTCCTGGCAAATCTATTGGGTACAACTATGATTATCAATTCTGGTGTTTGCTGAATATTAACGATACCAATACTTACCCATGATTTTTTGGCACATTTGAAAAGCAAGGAATAATTATTGCCTTTTGAATTTAGCTAGCAATCGTCATACTACAAAAGAGCAAGTAAAAGCAGATTATACAAAATTGTTTGATGCTCAAATTTTAGTGACAAATCACAAGGATTCGTTAATAGTTTGGACAGAACGTACAAAGTCTCAACTAGCTTTCCCCTCCGCATCTAATCCAAGTTTCATAGGCTATAAGTGTTTTGTGGACGCTTCGTGCAAAACCATCGTATGGGTTTGGGTTGGTACTGTTTTCCGGATTTAGTGGGAGGAAAGTATATGGGGGCTTCTCAAGCTCACCAAAGTATTTCGACCCTTCATGCAGAAGTTGAAAATGTTCTTTAGGCAATGGAGTCTCTCGTGGAGCTACACGTCACGAAGGAGGAAATATTAACAGACTGTGAGACGATCTTGAAGCTAATAAGTCGTCTAGACAAGTGACCAACTTTTCTACCTTACTAGAAGGAGTTTTTCAGGCTAAGTTCTTTATTTTCGTATCTTTCTTTATATGTTATCCCAAGGGATCTTAATCCTAAAGTAGATACTCTTGCCCCTAGTATAAGGGAGTTTGGTTATGATTTCTGATACAATTTTCCCTGTTGTGATTTGTGATAATATAATTGTCATTGATAAAAAATACTTTAGTAATTGATTTTAAGAATTATTTAGTGTTTAATTATAATTTGACCAATCATAACAAATATTGCATAACTTTGTTCTTGAATTAATATTGACTATAATTTGTCATCTCTACAAATATTGCATAACTTTGTCCGCTCATACAATTACAACTAAAACTTTATTTTATAATATTTTGAAAATTTGTAAAGTAACAATACTATTTATCATTGACATTTTAATTAATTTATATATTACCTACGTTAATTTATCTTCATATCAGTTTATTAATATAATTAATTACTTTTTCTTTTCTTGTCATGTATCAAATCCATAATCTAAAAAGTACGTCTTAATAGCAACAACAGCCGTTAACATTTTCTGATCCCGAGAAGCCGTCCTTTCCATAAAAATTGAACTGGACCGGCTGGTTTGGACCGATTCAACCGTGACTCCTTAATAAAATTTGTTCGAGTTAAACTGAAACCCATATTTAAGTTAAACTAATAAAATTGGTCAAAAACCAATAAAATTAGTGATTCGGATAAATATTAAAACCCAGTTTACTAAAAAATTTAAGTATTTTTGAAAAACATATATTTAAACTTATGTAATTTAAATGTTTGATAAAACGAAGGCCCATACGGCCCACGTAGAGATTCTTCAAGAATTCCAAACGACTTATCATTGATCTGCAGCAGAGAGTTTCTCTTCAGGACCTCCTCCGCAAATATCATCAGATTTTAAAACTAACCCAGCTTTGAAATTTGTTCTGCGAAAATCCAACTAAAGACAACTTCGACAAAACGGAAAATTACTCTTCCAATAATCAGCAAAGTTCATAGGATCTAAAAATCACTGACGTTTTTAAACCATTTAATACTTTAATATTGAAAAATATTTCTTTTGGGTTTAAATATTTTTATTGATATTAATTTTTAACATATATTTTTAATATTTTGTGATTTTTCTATACTATATTTTTGTTAAATGTTTAAAAACGGATCGGAGCGAATTATTCATGAATCTTTGAAAAAAGCGGATATCTGGATTTCCAGATATTCACAAATTTTTGGATCAAAGCAAATCACAAAATTAGATATCCGGATAAAACGGAATAAATCACAAATATTACAGATTTTCTAGGTATTCCCTATGTGTCCATCCCTAATGTCTTTGCAATAACTCTCGTTCTAAAAGAAGAGAGAGGCGCTTTTACTTTTGATTTATAAAACAGGAAAACAAAATTTGAAAATTGAAAGTTAGAAGCATAAAAGCTCACTTTCCTTTACACTCTTTTGATGTATATAATAATTTATAACTAATATATATGGTGTTTTCTATTAATTTTTATAAATCATGGTAGATAATTTTCTAAATGTGTATTAATATTTGTTGTTTTAAAAAAAAAATTTAAAACATAAATGTTTATTAACAAATTTCATAGAATATTTATTATACTATTTTTACACATAAGCATAGTATGTAAAACAATTAGATGTTATATATAAAATAAAATTAAAAATCTTGTCCAACCGATTAAATCTGTTTGACTATCTATCCAACAAAATTATCTGAGCTGATGTCCGGCTTAATTTTCAAAACATTCCTAAAATCTATTATGTAGGGAAGGCTGCGGTAGACATTTAACCCAAATACACTTTCCAAACAAAGAAAAATACCATTTTAATTTTTTTTGTACCAATGAGTAATAATAAGTATATAAATAAAAAGACAAAAAAAAAATCAATTCAAAAAGACATGAAATAATTAAACAAACTTTTAAAAAAAAATTCAAAAGAAAATAATGTCAACTACGAACTAAACATAACTTTGTTTAAACTACTACTTTTGACTAAATACGATCATTTTGTTTTATTTTTTGTTCTTTATTAATAAAATAAAAAGTTGAAAATTGAATAATTGAAGAAGCCTAAATAAATGATTAATTATGATTGAAACAATTTCAGCAAAGTGAATTTCTTGAGATGACACTAAATTATTAACTTCAATTTTTAGATTCTAAAATTTGTGGACCTTAATCTTTAATTTTGATTGCTTATGTTAGGAGCCAGTCCTGACAATATCAAATAATAAATAAAGTAGAAAATCGAGAGATACCTTAGTATACCGATCATAATTACATAAAACGAGTTAATAACTTATAAGTTATGACCCATGCACATAGTACCAATTCAATAATTTTAAAGAGGGTACAGAGGATGTTCCTATATTTGAGTAATAGCTGAAATTTCCTAGTATAAGAGCTGTAATGGGGAGAACCTATAGATTTTCTCTAAAAATAAAAATATTAATATTTTAATATAATTTTATTTTATAATTAAATTTTTATTTTAAATATAAAATTTGACTAATCATATCAATACATGTGGCAGGAGAGTCTGTCATGAAGTTCTTAAAATCTCTGGTTTGAGAGATCTCTCCCATCTCTCTTACTTTTTCATTATTTTTATATTTTTTAATGGTGAAAAACTCAATGAAAAACTACCATTAGATATTAGATATGGTCTAAGAGCTTGAAGTAAAGAAAAGAGTCATCATGATGCGAAGACGAAGCTTTTGCCAGTTGTGAAGTGAGTTTACAGAGGGGCTCACTAGAATTACATACGCAATAGCAAAAGAAAGTAAACAAAAAAAAAGAACAAGCCCAATCACATCAGCCGCCGCCGTCTTCAAATCCACCGGCCATTTATCATCTCAACTGCCATGCCCGATTCAAACCACCTCAAAACAAAAAGTGTCTCTGAAACCGAGCCATAGCTTCATTAGCCGCGTCCTCTAGACCTGATTCACTAGAATTTGTCATCCTCCGTCGTCAATACTGTACTTCGCTACCAAAGAGTTGAGTCTCTCCACCTAAATCTGAGAAAACTTCGTATACCCAAAAAGGAGAACTTGACAAAAGAAAGAAGAGGTTTAAACTAAAAAGACATTTCCGGCAATAGTCAAAACCATCGCTCGTAGAAAAAGCAAAGCCACTCAAAGGCTGGACTCCCAAATCAGCTGACTTGTCAAATCACGCCCAAAGTCAACAAAGTATACTTTGTATCAGAATACTCATTATGATATTTTTCAAAAAAACTAATTAATTTTCAAATCAAATTTATGTTTTCATGACGAGAAATCTTTCATAGCAATGTTTTTCGTTTTCCATGGCTTATAACAATCGTTAACGACAAAGACATTTTACGTCTATGTATGACATGACGCATGTCAACTGTCGGACGTAGTAAGATGTCATTCACAATATTGGATAATTATCTGTAATATAATTAAAATTCTTGCCTCGTTCATATATTAGAAAAAACACTCACATCCCAGTAAAATTATAAGCATGACGTCTTACAACTACTATGTAAGAAGTCATTTTGCCTCGTTTACATCTTGGACAAAACGCTGACATTCCAGCTTCTAACCATGTGTCAATCAACCTCTGCTAATACTAGAACGTGAAGAACCTACGTCGCAGACAACGCTATTGCAGATGTGGCATATGTAGAAGTTTATTTGGCTAAGAAGGCCAAAAAGTACTGCAATCTCAAGAACCTCTCTTATTAATTTTAGGCTGAAAACAATGTTCTAGAGCGTCAATCAAATGATGAACTCCAACCATCAGTCTCTTTTCACTTCCTCCAACAACCGCCCAACTCATTCTTTTCAGAGAGTTCATTGGCATTGTTTATATACAAATACCGAACAAACAATCATTAAATCACGTCTTCCGTTTACGTAAACCCTTATGTCATACACTTGCATAAACTATAGTGTAGTTAAAACACTATGAACAACGAATTGAATTTTCCGTGAACTTGAACAATGAATTGAGTAAGAGAAAAAATCAAGACAAGCAAAATTGATAACCCAGTTCAACTAGTTGGTATGACTAGTTTACATCTGGAGCTGGATTAAACCCAACAGTTCACTATTATCAATCTTAGTTACAAGGCAACCTCTGCAACAATGGTGGTTTTCAGATTACAAAGAAGAAGAAGAACATAAAGAATTACAGAAACAGCAAAAGAAGACCCAAATATATACATGGATCCGAGAGTGTATCAGCTTCAACATAATCAACAAAAAAACGTTAGGATTGGTTGAAACACACTCTCTTGAATCTTCAATTGATCGTCTACTCCAAAAGATAAGGCCAATTTCATCAAACCGGAAATTGGTACACTGAACCAAAACTCCCTAAACCGAAAGATTTGAGTCACCACATTACAATCTCCCATTTGAATCAAATTGCAACCTGAAAGACTCTGAATTGCTTTTTCTTGGATCGAACCTCCAGCAGAAAAAAGGAAGTCAAAGACTTCACTGCAGCTTGATCAGCTTTAATAGTTTCAAAGCTGAATCAAAGTTACTTATATCTAAACATTTATTGAGCATGTCTGCTGGATTCCTGGAAGTGTGAATCTTCATAATTTCAATCTCACCATATTCAATTACTTCTCTCATAAACGATCTCTTAACAGCCATGTGCTTTGAGCGTTCATGATAAACATTATTCTTCGAGAGACAAATTGCAGATTGAGAGTCAGACCAGGTCTATGTTTCTTCTGCTTTATGACTGAAATCTTCCAATAGACCTTGTATCCATTTACCTTTTTTTACAGCTTCAGTTAGAGCCACAAATTCTGCCTCAATGGTTGATAGGGCAACAATTTGTTGAAGAGATGATTTCCAACTGACTGTATTTCTTCCCACTGTAAAAACATAACCTGATGTTGATCTTCTTCTATCAAGATCTCCTGCAAAATCGGAGTCACAATAGTTACAAATATCGAAATTCTTTTCCTTTGTGTACACCAACTTCAGATCTTTTGACCATTTAATGTATTTGAGCAACCATTTAATTGCTTCCCAATGAATCTCCCCTGGTTTACTCATAAATCTGCTCACCAATCCAATACCATAAGCAAGATCAGGTCGAGAACCTATCATAGCATACATCACACTGCCAACAGCACTTGAATATGGTGTTAAATCTGTATCTAAAACCTCAGATTCATTTTTAACTGCATGCAACTTAAAGTGAGATACGATTGGTGTTTTTGAGGCTTTAGCATTTGACATATTGAACCTTTGCAGGACCTTCTCAAGATATTTTGATTGATCTAAACACAGGGTACCTTTGATTCTGTCTCGAGTAATTTCACTTCCAAGAATTCTACTAGCAGCTCCCATGTCATTCATCTCGAACTCTTGACTAAGTCTTCTTTTCAATTCATTAATCACATTCATTTCTTTTGCTGCTATTAGAATGTCATCAACATATAAGAGGAGATATATAAATTCATCATCACTCACCTCTTTCACATATACACATTGATCTTGATCACTTCGAATAAAACCTTCTTCTTTCATGAACCGATCAAAACATATATTCCATTGCCTCGCAGCCTGTTTCAAGCCATAGAGAGATTTCTTTAAGAGGCATACCTTGTCATTTCCTTCAGTTAATTCAAATCCCTCTGGCTGTTCCATATAAAGCTCTTCTTCTATATCACCATGCAAGAAAGCGGTTTTAACATCCATTTGCTCCAATTCTAAGTCCTTATAAACAATTGTAGACATAAGAATACAAATTGAGACATGTTTAACCACCGAAGCAAATATCTCTTGAAAGTCTATACCCTCCTTTTGAGTAAAACCTCTTGCAACTAATCTGGCCTTGAATCTCTCTGATTCAACACTCGGAATTCCAGGTTTAATTTTAAATAACCACCTGCACCTGATAACATGCATATCTTTTGGTCTATCAACATAGTCCCAGGTTCCACTTTCGAGTAGTGAATCCATTTCATCACCCATAGCTTTATTCCATTTATTCCAGCTATTGTCTTTCAAAGCATTATGATAACATTGAGACTCGTCTGAACTGATAATGACTGAAGTTATCAAAGCCATTACAAAATCAGTACTATTTTCAGTCAATAACTGAGCATAGTCTTGAAGTCTGCTGGGAGCTCTTGCTTCTCTTCTTGTTCGATCTCTTGCCAGTTGATACTCTGACAAATCAGTTTCACGTTCACTTGCAATAATTTCTGCATTTCCTTCAACATCTTGAGATGTCTGATCATATGTAGAACCCATTGTTGTAACTCCCTCTTGACTGTTATTTTCTTTAGCGTGGAATTCAACTTCAGTACTTACTATGTGAGGTTTGTAAGCATTTCCAGAATCAGCTTGACCTTCTGATTCACTCTTCTTTAAATCCTTGAAACACAAATCCTCATTGAATGTAACATTTCGACTTGTGATACATTTTTCTTCTTCCAATAGCTAGACTTTGTAGCCTTTAGTACCTGATGGGTATCCAAGGAATACACCTTTTAAAGCTGTAGACTTCAGTTTTCCTTGATCATGAAATACATAAGCCACATAACCAAACTTCCTTAAATGTTTATAACATGGTTTTTGATTCAACCAGAGCTCTTCTGGCACATTGTGTTCAATGGCAGATGAAGGAGACCTATTCACAATATATGTTGTTGTTGCAGTAGCCTCAGCCCATAAGCTTTCATCAAGACTTGATTCATTTAGTAAACATCTTACCTTCTCCATCAGTGTACGATTCATTCTCTCAGCAACACCATTTTGCTGCGGTGTATACACACACAATTTGTGTCTTTCAATTCCATGAATCCTGCAGAATTCATCAACCTTTGCATTGCAAAATTCAAGGCCATTATCAGATCGTGAACACTTCACCTTCTTATCAACTTGATTTTCAACTAATTGTTTCCATTCACAAAATTTGCTAAATGTCTCATCCTTAGATTTCTAGAAACAGATCCCGACTTTCTTTAATTTATCATCAATGGGAGAAAGAAAATATTTGTAACCTGATTTTGATGGAGTGGTGTTTTGTGAACCCCAAAGGTCTGTATGGATGTAGCTAAGGACATCAACTGATTGGTGTTTGCCAACATTGAAGCTCAACTTCTTAGCTTTACCCATAATACAATGGTCATAGAAATCTAACTCACTGATTTCTTTCTTGTCGATTAAGCCTTTCTGAACAAGGATCTTCAAGTTGTTAACACTCAAATGACCTAAACGGCTGTGCCACAAAGCTGTTTTCTTATCTTGATCTTTAACATTGCAGACTTCATTGTTAATTGTATGTCTATCAAGAATGTACAGTCCATTAAGCAGATTCCCACACAATGTTGTTTTGTTGTTTTTTGAAGTATCTTACTTTCCCATTTCCGCCTGAATGATCATAGCCCAATCTATCCAATGTACTTGCTGAAATAAGGTTCCTTCTCAGATCAGGAACATACTTCACATTGTTAAAAATCATGATTGATCCACCTTTGGCTTTGATTTTGATAGAACCAATGCCATAAGACTTGATAATTATGTTATCACCTAAGAGAATTGTAGTTAAGTCTCCTTCCTGAAAATTACAAAACCAATCTCTTCTTGCAGTCATGTGAGATGTACATCCTGAATCTATGACCCATACATCTTCAAGCTTTTGATCATTTACTACTAAAGCTTCTGAAAAAATCAAACTATCTGTAATCACACCTGCTTCACCTTGCTCTTCACTTTCTGCTTTCTTTTTTTCTGGCATAGCAGTCCTTCTTAGCGTGTGCCTCTTTCTTACAGAACCAGCAGGTGATTTTTGATCTTGATTTTGATCGACTCTTGCTTCTTCCTTGTCTTCCATTTCCATTTCCTATTTGTGATTTTGATGGGGATCTACCTCTTTCACTTGTATAAAGAGCTAATGAAGACCGTTTGTCTAATGCCTTATGTTCTGCCATTTCTCTTTCAAGTGATTTTGCAGAAAACACAACATCTTGCAGAGATAAACTCTTGTTGCCATATTTCAGAGTATGCTTCAATTGATCCTAACCATAAGGCAACGAATTCATCAAGATAATTGCTTGTACCTCTTCTGGTACAGTGATTTCCAGATTTCCCAATTCCACAAGAATCTTCAAAACATCATCAACATTTTCATCAATCGATTTAGATTCATCCATCTTGAAATAATAGAACTTCAGCTGCAAATATACTCGATTTGGAAGAGATTTTTCCAAATACAATTTATTCAAGAGAGACCACATATCAGCAGGTGTCTCACAATGATTGATCTTGCATAACACTGTGTCACCAATATGAGAGATGATATGATTCCTAGCTTGCTATGATTGCTCAATTATCTCTCAATCGGGAACTTCTTTTGTTGAAGATTCACCACTATTCTCTGGTTTCGCATCACTCGTTATTGTCTTTGTCAATGAGAAATCGGTAATCGCATTCTTCAATCCAAGGATACCAAGAGGAGCTTGAACTCGAATCTTCCAGAGTGAGAAGTGTGAATTACCATCAAACAACTCGATCTTTGTCTTGGATTTAGGTTTCACCATAGCTAGAGAGAGAAAGAGCCTGAACTCTGATACCAATTGTAGTTAAAACACTATGAACAACGAATTGAATTTCCCCTGAACTTGAACAATGAATTGAGTAAGAGAAGAAATCAAGACAAGCAAAATTGATAACCCAGTTCAACTAGTCGGTATAACTAGTTTACCTCTGGGGCTGGATTAAACCCAACAATTCACTATTATCAATCTTAGTTACAAGGTAAGCTCTGCAACAATGGTGGTTTTCTGATTACAAAGAAGAAGAAGAAGAACAAAAAGAATTACAGAAATAGCAAACGAAGGCCCAAATATATACATGAATCCGAGAGTATATCAGCTTCAACAGAATCAACAAAAAACCGTTAGGATTGGTTGAAACACACTCTCTTGAATCTTCAATTGATCGTCTACTGCAGAAGATAAGGCCAATTTCATCAAACCGGAAATTGGTACACTGAACCAAAATTCTCTAAACCAGAGATTTGAGTCACCACATTACATATATTCCTACATATTTTTTTCTGATGACATAAACCCTAATATCCTACAATTACCTAATTTTATCCCTATCCCAACTCTTATACACAAAACACGATTTCACCTTTCAATATTATACATTACTGATTCATTGCTTTCCATCCCCATGAATCCTAGTTTTGTGTTTTCTCCAATTTTCTCCAATTTCATATGCCACTTACCAATTTATTTTCTATCTCAACGGATTTTTTTAGGTACTAACAAACACATACTCTAATAATTTTTGGATTCCATGTCCCTTTTCATTTCTTACCTTTAATACCTTCTTCTTCTCTATTACTACAAATTCGCTTTTCTTCTTCCTCAACTACTCGAAAACCTTCTCTATCTTCAATTTAATTCTCAATGCCCCAATTTCTCCCTTTACGTTTTGATTCCGTCCTCACTTACCGTTTTTTTGCAGTAACTTTCTTGTTCTTGGCTCTTTAAGTTTTTCCTTTTTAATAAGATAACTTTTTGAAGTAAGAGAAAAGTGAGCATAACCTTTATTTAGGGTATTTTCGTCTTACACTTATTGTGAAAGTGATATTATCAAGGAGATGATAACTTAATGGCATTTCCCACAATTAAAAATTTAAATGTGGCATAGGGAAATATTCAATAATATATAGAACATCTACAAAATGTTTTATTTATATGTATGTGGTGTATCTGTAGGTGGAAGTTATAATATATCTCTATAAGGACAGTTCACGTTGAGGAAATGATATATTGTTCATTGATGAAGAGGATGATCCCAAGGTCAATCATAATTGTTGGCCAGGTGGAATGAAAGCTGGATATTTGGCAGAGAAATAAAAGAAAAAATCATAATCAGGGCACTCAAATGATGATAAGGATATTGACTACATAAGTGATGGTTCTAGAAATGTAGACAATCTAAAAATCGATGAACGACCAAATGTTAAAAGTAGTAATAATAGTCCTCATGGCAGTTAGTTGAAAGTTGCTGAAGTTGAGAGAATATCTGAGGATGTGTTAAAAAGTACACAACTTGCATGGAAATATATTTCGACAACTGCTTTAAGAGACTAGATATTGAAATCATTAGGAGGAAGTAGAAAGAGGAACAACCGAAAAATAGGTATCAAAGAGAAAAGAAGCAGTTGTTGTGGCTAGCAAGCTAAAACTACGAAAAGATTCATCCCCTCTTAAAGGATCCGCCGTAAAAAGAGAAGAAGTCTATAGAAGGTAAGATAACATGTAGAAATGTTAATTATATATATTTGGTTGCATAATATCTTTCTCCATCGAATAGGCGAGAGTAACCACTCATCTAGCTAATCTGCATTCTAAAAGAAGTTCTTATGAAGATGTAGATCACATAGTTAAAAAGGTTTGTTCTGCCATTGATGAAGGCAACGAGGAAGTAGAGATAAATGATGAGCATGTAGTATTGATATCGATTTAACTACTTACTATAAAGCTATGTATGTGTTACTTATTTATATGTAACATTGTTATAATCGAATTTTATAATATGAGGTGAATGTCCCGTCTCCACGCAGTGATGAATACTGTACTCCTTAGTGTTTCGAATATTCTTTGTCAAAAGGTATTATTAGGTTGATTACATAATTATTTGTAATCATAATGATATCAAACAAAGATAGCTAATTCAAAACAATTTTTCATCTTAAAAATACTACTCGTATATGTTTAGTAATTACTTATTTGAGTTTGCATTTTGACAATTTGTAATTTTTATAGACAATTATGGGACACTGACCTCTTCAATTCCTATATGCTATGAATATTAAAGACAAGAGGGACATTAATCATTCTCCGGTTTGCATCAATAACTCTCACATATATTGACCTTAGTAGTACCAACTAAATTTAGTACTCGATTGACAATATTTTAAAATATAAATATTAATTGTTAGACTAATACTCTGCCCATTTATTGTGAAAAACATTTAGAACACTCTACACAAGTTTTTTTATACCCATGTGTTGTAATTTCAGCGAGCTATGTATATTTGCAAGTAATATTGTTGAATGATAAGTTATACCTAGATTAACTACATGATATGAAACCACCAAGCTTCTCAATTGGTTTAACATAGTCTACACAAACAGTTTTTATATTTACATAGTATTACTATATAATATATTCAACTGTTTGTACTACATACATTTATATGTAAACCCTTGTTTATAATGTTAGGTTTCAAAGGTCGGTCAGTTAATGTCATCATTTGCATCAAATCTTTATAAGGAGGCCGAGATCCAACACTCCGTAAGGAGGTTGGCAATACAAAATGGTTAACACTCAAATGATACAACAAATGCAAATAACTTGTCGTCTCGAAGCACTTGATCCAATTCTCCCTAAGGAGGCTGGAAATTAAGATTAGAATTGGATTCTAAAAATTGGCTAAACCTAGTTTTTATAAGTCAAACTCAATCTGGTACAAAGTAAGTTATATCGAGAAAATATGGAATTTTTTTAGGGTTTTCTCGCAGAATAGGGTCAGATCGGTCAATCAAGGGTGGACATGTTGATCTGTAGGTAGGGTGGATCTGATATCAGATTGATCCAGAAGCTGATCGGTCGATACTTATTCTCAGTTATAATGACATATATTCGGTACAATCGTCATATTGTCCTAACTGTTTGTCCGATTACTTTAAAATAAACTTCACATGAAATCTAACTCTTGTGTTTATCTTTTTCAAATACCAGCTCCAACCAATGGTGGGAATTCTTTAAAAGGAATCCAAACTTCTGCCGCTTCTACATGATTCTGCATCTCTATATTCACGTTTTCACTCAAAACAGCTTATCTTCTCCAAATGAGGCATATGACCTGAAAAGACTCTAAAAAGACTAAAGAATTTAAGACACATAATTTGATTCAATAAAACCATGAAACTAGGGTTATCGGTAAAAACACTGTCCATCATCAGTCAGTCAACACAGAACATACAAACTGAGCCATAACATGTTGTCAACCAAACAACAGTAGAATATATTGCTAATAGTACTATTGAACCGGTAAGGTGAGCAAACACAAGATCGAGGGCAAGCCTCTTAAAATATACACCAACACGAGAAAACGAAAAGAAAAAAATCAATATCGTGGCAAGGTAAAACACACTTGAATATAGGAAACTGTGCTGAGAAAATGTCGATTTGACTTTTTACCATCTACATTCAAATGAGCTAATTTGTCTCCAATCTACATTTAACATGGAAAAGAAGACTGAGAATTTTATGTTTTCATCGGCAACAAAATTTTCACTTATTAGCAGGAAAAATGGTTTGTAAACGTGGATATTATATATAGTTCACTTCTAATCGAGAACTTTCAATGGGTGAGACTAGTTATTGATTTGAAGGGAGAGTTATTACAATTCTTGATTGCAATAAAACATTGATGACCAAGAAGAAGATAACAACAGTGGTGAAGCATATTGCATAAATGGTGCCATATATTATAAAACAGTTTGGGACAACTGATATAATAAAGTCTTAGCTAGTTACATTATTCAAGTTCTTATGGTTGGATATTAAGTTAAATGACGTAAGTTCTGGTAAATTAATTTTAATTGCAGAACTTCTACTCATGTAATATTTCTTTTAAAATACTAAACTCAAATATTAGGATCCTAGGTTTTGTTCGGATAACAAGCTATAATCCTCATGGAAGAGTATTCATTAGTAAACATCAAATCATTTTTTTCCATCAAAGATAAAAACTTGAACTACGCTGCCATGAAAAATGCTCTCTAGACCTTCATAACATTTAAACAATCCAATTTCCAAATTAGTATTTATTAACATTGTGCTTTAGTTAATAGTTTATTGTTGCAACTGTCTATCCTGTCTTTACTTTCTGTAGTACTATGATTTGTCAATGATTTTCAGATTACTAATTATTTGTTTGTTAACTATGGTGTCATTCATTCTGTACAAGTATTTATTTTATATGTTGCTATACTATGTATCCACTATGCCTATTGTTATAATAATGTTATTTGTAAAACAATTGTACAACACGGTTACAATATTAGTACATAGATTAATTTCTTCAACTTCTCTGCGGGACACAATATACATATCAACATCATCATTTGTCTTAAAAAGATAAGGTCTTGCACCTTTGACATCGTCAAGTTCGTTCCAGTCTAAAAACTGGTATGACAAACTAATTTTAGGGGTTTTGCATTTATTCTTAGTTCGCTTTTGACAACATCTAACAATGTTTGATACATTAGTTTGTTGAATAAGTGAATGTACTTATTTTATGTACTCACAACTGCATTGAAATACTAACCACCATTTACTACATTGACCCACCCCGACACAATGTTGGCATTCTCAGGGTTTTTTTCCTGAATCATATAAACCATTTGTGTATTCATTGGACGAATATTTGTGTAAATTAGTATGCAAGTGTGGGATAGAACTATAAATGAGTTATTAGATTGGTTTTCCGACATTTCAGATGATCTCTATAGCTTTGTTTTTTGTTATGCTATTGGATTAACGTTAGGTTTTTTGCTTATTAATATAGAAGAGTCTGTGATGATATTGAAATATTTTGTTATTTTATTGATTTGACCAAGAATAATATTACACATACTCCAAATTTACATAGCAATCTCTCTCTTT
>JAKUCM010002255.1:0-65865 GCA_023374145.1 Lepidium sativum | reverse complement strand
TTTTTCACTCCATTTAAATTTAGAGATCAGTATGGCTTTAGATTAGGATGATGATAATTCTTGCGTATAAAACTGAGTAAAAAAATCCATGAGCACAAAACAGAAGAAAAAAGACTGTACAATTTATTGGATTATCTACTTGAACACTTCTGTATTGTTTTTTACTTTTCTCTTTCATATACTTGGAAACAAAACTGGTTAGGCGAGATTTACTATAGGGGAAAAATCGAACTCTTATTTTTGTTGAAACATGATACCGAAGAGATTCCAGTTGTCTTCAACGTGTTCGACGAACTGTTTGATTGACTTCGTTTGTTTCGCTGTTGGATTCACCAGAATCAATGGAATCAGAACCTTGGACGACTTGGACATTATGACTACCGTTTCCTTCGGATTGACTCTGAGTATCGCCTGATTTTCCCGGAAAATCTTTATTTTCCATATGGGTTTTTGAATGCGAAAGATAATTGAGGGAATCTCCTCCACTTGGACCCCTACACTCCCCAAAAACCCTAACTTTCTCTTTTGTCTCTGTTTCGGATTGATCACCGACACCGTGGACATTCTCTGAATTTCGATTACTCTCTTTAACAAACTCAGAAATTTCAATCCTTATTTGTGTTGTCCAAATCCAGATTACTTCAACTCAATCCGTCTTTAAAATCTGATTCATCTCTATCTCTTTCTAATTCAGCTCTGTTCTCGATCTGGCCATGATCTTCTTCACCAACTCCGCCTATCTCTATATTTGATCCTGAACCTCCGGGATTGAAATTGACTGGACCAGAGCACCATGGAGTGGTGATACTGATGTGAAAAGCGTATCAGACTTTTAGTGTGAGACCTAAGCCAAGTGTCAATACAAGAGATGTGAAAAGCGTATAAAATTTAGGCAATAACCTAAGACTATCTTCTTCAAACTCATTTAAACAAACAGGACAATCAGTTCTCTCGATTAACCCATCTCCTTTCTTGTAATTACAGATCATAATCGAATTTATTATCGATTGTTGTAGACCTGTTGTTCTGATTAACCAGATTGGATGATCCACTTGTTCCCTATCTTGGAACGCTTCTTCCAATACGGTGTCGTCATCATCAGATTGATATCTTTCGTGGTGACACGGTTTACGCTTGAGGATACAAATTTAGCTACGATGATTAATCCGAAGCAGAGAACAGATAAGACCGCACCAGTAATGGTCATGATGGTTATAGCGTCTTAGGAAGATGAAAGAGTTTTCAGATGGTTCATAAACGGCTGAGGTTGATGGAGATGGAGGTAGGATTGGATGTGGAAATGACCATGGAGATAACTGTGGGGAGATGGAGTAGTAATCAGGTTCTGGATAGCAATTGTAAGGACAAATCGGATCGCAGATTCCTATGGAACAATCTAACGTTTTGTTTGTCTCTGATGCTAAAGTAGGTAAGAGCTCTCGATGCTTCTTCTTCGCCATTAAAGAACACTCATAAAAGAGTATTGTTGCTTATTCTACAAGAAATAAAAATCGATCTAGAGACATTTCTTTGTATTGTGGTTGTTTAGGTTTTTGACAACGTAGAATAAGATTTTCGATCAGATCTTTGGATTTCTTTTAGATTAGAGAGAAAGATGAAAATTTCTTCTCATTGACTTGTTCGGTGATGCGTTAAAATGTTTTCTAATTGTTTAATTGGAGTAACGTCGTACTCATGAAAGCCATGTTTCACCTTTGAGGTTTTGACTCTTAGTGTTCGAAGATTTAAGTTAAGTCATTTAGGCTTGGATTGATTATAATATACGTTTCTCTTAGTGATAGAAATTAATTAAATAAAATTGATTTACGACACATACTCGATTTAAATTGTTGCAAAGCCTTATAGTGATTGCACGTAAGAAAAGTTAGCTCGTTTTGCTTTTGGTTTGGTCCATTATATTGAATCATGAAGCGAACTTTAATGACACATCGTGACTACTTTGGTTTGCATCATCATTTATCTTTTTACAAAGGGATTTTGAGTGTGACTTTATGATGTGTCACCAAACGCCATGACCCATAATGTCTCTTGAGCTATAGTAACATTTCCTTTGTTGAGTATATTTGAAGCTAGAGCAGAAGAGGGACAAGTCCTTATCCTTATATATGAATAAAATTTTCAAAACTTAAATCATGATAGAGAGCTTTAGTTGGAGGGTAAGTGGACCTACCTCTACTAACTCCCAAACCCTTTCGATTCTAATTTTCTGTATATAAATTGCTCACAGTTCACAAAGAATTTCCTTAGTCAGACAAGTTTAAATTAATAATACTATTACAACCAACAACAATGGAAAACTTGAGTGTAGTACTTGTTTGTTGTTTTGTCATCATCTTCTTTAATGTTGTCGCACCTGCGTCCTCTGCGAGTCACTCAGTCGAATGGTCGCTCGGGAAGGACTATAGCTCGTTTTCCAGTGGAAAGCCTTACGCTGTTGGCGATACCATCGGTATATATTCTCTCTTTTACGTAGTCTTCGATTGTTTCAACCACATTTGCATTTATACATGTGAAACTTAAAAACGGTTTAGGAAACTAAAGCTTTTTTTTATATGATATCTTTTGGTAAAGTATAATCTGTTTTGTTTTGTGTTGCAATTAACAAGTGATTTTATTTGAACACTATTAAAGATGTAGTTTCATCTAAACAAAAGAAAATCCTATTATACACAGTTAACACAAACAAACAATTGGAAGTAAACTAGGTAGTGGTAGTCTAATATTAAGATCAGTACTTATGTTGTAAATTCGCAGAGGCTCTAGTTTTGTAGTTTCCGGAAACTTTACTTTCTATTTTCTGACTATGTGAATATTGAAGTTAGCTCAGTCCAACATTTCTCCACACGTCAATAGACATAAAATTTTTCAGAGGGTAAAAACCTAACTTATCATGATTAAAAGAAAAATAGCAATTCGAAAACATATTGGTAATATTTCTATATTAATGTATGTGTACATTTTGTTTCATTTAGTGTTCAAGTACGGTGCGGGTCACACGGTGGACGAAGTAAGCGAAAGTGACTACAAAAGTTGCACATTAGGGAACTCAATATCTTCGGACAGTAGCGGAACTACAAACATAGATCTTAAGAAACCTGGCTCTCACTACTTCATATGTGCTATTCCCGGCCACTGCACTGGTGGCATGAAGCTTTCTGTCACCGTCGGGACATCAGCCGCATCAGGCGGTGGTGGAGAAAGTACTCCGGACAAAACTACACCAGTACAAGGCACCGGAAAGGCGAGTCCGTCTTCTGTTGCTGAGAAGGCCGTCTTGATGAAGCCATTGGTTGCGACTTGTGTACTTGCGTTGCTTTATGTTTTGGCTCTTAATTAGATGGTTTCAACCTTCTACTGTTTTGTTGGACTTGTTTGAGAGACCAGGCTAGAGGCAGTGCTATTAGCCCTATTATGATCTTCGTCTTAATACATTGATTATCTTTGCTTGTTTTTCCTATTTTCATTTATATTTCCATGATGATTATTTCTTTTTTTTACTATTACGAGCCTTTTACCAAAAAACTAATCAGAACGCGTTACACCAGTTGTGTTGATTAGATTTCTATATGTCATTATATTACTCTCATGATAATTATGCAAGGTTGTGAAAAATTCAAAACATGATTTGTTTATTCAATAGTCTCCAGTATCTGTTTCATAACTCAAAACCCCTAAAATTCCAAATCTTATTACACAGGGTTATGTGATTTTTTGAAAATTCGTTTCACTAAAAATAAAAATAAATTGAGATTTAACTATATGACCAAATTTTTTCAATTTTTTTTTAAAATTGACAAAATAACTTATTATTTAGTCAAATGATTCCAAAATTCTTTCTTAAATCGAATATTATTGAGAAAAAATCTAATGTCATGAAACTATAAATTTTAAAAATTACAAGTAAATTAACTGTTATTAGAAATATTTTAAAGATTAGATTTTGAGTGATTCTAAATGACTTGAAAGTTTTCTAGATGATTTCTCTTGTTAATAGTACAAACAAAAAAGTCTAAAAGTCCAATGGGAGTGTATTGGAAGTAAAATTTCAGGAGATTTTGGTTTTTCTCTAAAATCATATTATTTAATTGATAATTTTTAAAAGTTTTATTAAATCTTGTGTTATTGAATTTGAAATTTATATAAAACCACTTAAAATAATCTAGAGTCTCTTGTTATTCAATCAAAAGTTAGTCAAAATCATATGAAATCATCTGTTGTTAAATAGTTAACTAATCTTTTTGTTTAAGAAATTCAATCTGATTTTGAGTGATTGTGAACACTTCTTTAATTGAAAAAATAAAGATTGAAATCTCACCCCTATAAGGTGTGATTTCAACTATATAAAAAAAAACACATTATTACACGAAGACATATTCTACGTAAGAAAGAAAAATTTAGAAGTTTGTTTCAGAGTCTATTTGACACATTCGAACGAAGAAGAAAGAAAGAAACTTGGTTAATTGCTTAAAGTTAAAACAAAATAGAAGACGAAATCAACCGTCGTCATCAACCTCCATAGATCTCGCAGCTAGCCAGCCTGAATCTACCACTTTTGGGTTTCTAATCTCACCTAGTTTCATAGTTGAAACTTGTTTGACTAGAGAAGAACGCATAAAGGTTAATTGTTCATCAATGGTAAATTCTTGTCAAGCCTTTACTGGGCTCAAGCAAATGTGTTATTCAGAAATACCTTATCAAGTACATATATATATGTGTGTTTACATCTTAATTAATAAAAAAATTTGCATAAAGCGTATGTGATTTTTGGTGGCAAAGAAAACACATAAGAACATGTGTTTGGCTTGCTTATTTTTCCACACATTCCCTTTTTATGCGTCGATGAATCCTCTTTCATAAATCATATCAATTCTCTTCAAATCATTAGAAAATTTTAAATATCAACAAATCATTCCAAATATCCTAAAAACTCACAAAATCTTTTCAAATCACTTAAAATCCAAATTTTTCAAATCTTCCAAAATTTTGGTTTCAATACACCCCTAGATCTTAAAGATTTTAAACAAATCATAGCAACTTTTCTAAATTCACCCAAAAGACTAAAATTATCGAAAAACTTTATAAAGTCAAAATTATTCGGAATCATTTAAAATCATTGCTCCATACACGTCTAAGAATACTATTTATCACAATTATAAATGTCTAATATCATAGTCAAAATTTTATAGGCCAAAGACAAATAAAAAAACAGTTATGCCCGTTTATGATCTACGCCACTCCCAAAATTAGAATATTATTCAAATTTTCTTCTTTGGAAGACCAATTATTTAATAAAAAAGCTATACTAGATATATAGAAACTTTTGAAAAATTAAGAATTACACAAGTTTTTATGTATTTATTTTTAAATAATATTCAATGTACTCGTAACTAAAATAATAATTGTTTAAATATTTATCTATATATGTACCTTTAACATATTTATTACATATGTTAAATAAATATATATATATATTAGATATTCATATTTTTTATGTACTATAAAAGATATTACCGAGTAAAATTTTTATTTATCTATGTACATATATTTATATACTTCTAACATATTTAAAATATATATGGTACACAATTATATATATTGAAATTATGAAATTTATACATGATAACATAATCGTTGTGTTACAATTTGACACAATTTAATATATTAAATATTCATGTTACTTTTTTTTGTACTATAGAACTTATGTTGTTGCCGTATAAATAATATTATTATATGTTCAACTTGAATTGTACCAAGTTTTCAAATATATTACTTATCAAATGCATTTAATACATATGAAATATAATTTAAATTGTATCGATATACAAAAAATAATATTGATTTAACTTATTTGATATTTAGAGACAAAATAGTCAAATTTGATAAAATTTACACAAAAATTATTTTTGAAAAATTGTATCAAATATTTACTTTTTCAAAAATTATATATTTTAATTAAATTAAATTTTATTTGATTATAGTTAGGAATGTGAAATAGTTAAAAAGTCACACATGGGTTTGTCATAAAAGTCTACAAAAGTATATATTGACAAGTGTAATGAATAAACTGCCAGATGGCATTGACCTCTAAGGACATTTAAGTAGAAAGGCCCAATAGCACCGGCCCATTTACTACCTAAATTAGTTGGACCCACATCTTTATTCTCAATACATCTAAGTCGTCCATATAAAAATAGAACTCACTGTAACTACTTAAGATTTCATTACTAAAACCAACACCACAATACAACGAATACGTTCGGTATATATGAATAATGTTTGCATCTACTCTACCAACTTATTTCCATTCACACAAAAAAAAAATTCTACTTAATCTTTAACTGATTGATAAAGTATCAAATAATCTATGACTAATCGCAAACTAACAAAAATTAATTAAATTAGAATATAGCAGAAACATGACCTTTTCGGGCCCATCTTTGAAATTATGACTTTTTGTATATTTATTATGAAAAAGTTATGATTTTGTATATGAAATACAGAAATTGTTTTCATCTTTTTCTTTTTTAATTGGCTGATTTACTAGATTAAAGCAAAATTAAGTGTTAATTATTGAAATAGAACAAATGTTTGTAAATTAATAGAATAGTTTTTTCAATTTAATATATACCATTTTACCCTTTTCTAATGAGGAAAAAAAATAATTACGAAAATGCTATTAATAAAATCTGCCACGTAAGCGATCAACTCTACCACACTAACATAGTGCAGTATGGTAGAGTTAGAACTCCAGCGTAGTAGAGTTAAAGTATTCTTAGTAGATGTGACATGAATGAAAATTTGTGTATAGTAGAGTTAGATTTCCAGCGTAGTAGAGTTGAAGTGTGCTTTGTAGAGTTAGATTTCCAGCGTAGTAGACTTGACGTTTGCGCTCTAATCAACTTTACCACACGAACAGAGTGCAGTACGGTAGATTTAGAGTTCCAGTGTAGTAGAGTTAAAGTATGCTTAGTAGAGTTGACATGAATGAAAATTCGTGTGTACTAGAGTTAGATTTCCAGCATAGTAGAGTTGAAGTGTGCTTGGTAGAGTTAGATTTCCAGCGTAATAGAGTTGATATTTGCGCTCTAATCAACTCTATCACACGAACAAAGTGCAGTATGGTAGAGTTAGAGTTCCAGCGTAGTAGAGTTAAAGTATGCTTAGTAGAGTTGACATGAATGAAAATTCGTGTCTAGTAGACTTAGATTTCCAGCATAGTAGAGTTGAAATGTGTTTGGTAGAGTTAGATTTCCAGCATAATAGAGTTGATGTTTGCGCTCTAATCAACTCTACCACACGAACAGAGTGCAATATGGTAGAGTTAATTTTGAAAACCTAGCCTACTTTCGTAGTATAGCTTAAATTACGAATTTACCCCTCAGTTATTAGCTCATCTGCCGCGCATCCAACTGATTCCTCAATAAGTGACGCCATTGTAGCTTTCTTGAAGCTCCTTTACTTCTTCGAAGCTCCTTTGCTTTTTCTGTTTATGTTTGGATCTATGGATTATATCATTTTGGTTTGTGGGATTTGGAGTTTTAATGAAAATCGATGGATTTTTTTGGTGGACCTGTCGTACGGGTGTCAGATCATAGGCATTGTCGAAGATTTAAGGTTCAATGAATTTCTGGAGATGATTTATGCCAATTTTGGTTTCGACGAACATTGTCATGAGCTAAAACTAAGCTACATGCCAAATGTAGTCATTCATTCACTACGAGAAGATACTCCCCCTGTAATTGTAAGTAACGATAGACAATTGCAAGTGTTTGTTTCACAATTTCGTAAAGAAGCAATGCTTCTATGTGTCGAAATTTCCACTAGATCTCGTGTTTCATTGAGTTTCCCTGAAAAGGGTCAGTGTAGTTGGAGAAACGGTGACGAGAAATTCCATTGTAAGTTGGAGAGCAATGATACATCGTATAATATAGTTGACCCTAGGTGTAGTACAGTTGCTTCTTCGTGTAGTAGAGTTGATCTGGTATTTAGTATAGGTGGATCAAAGAATGAGCGTATACCGGAAAATGTGAAACATGAAACTGAACATGCTGAGGACGAAGATATGGAATTCAGATTCGACTGTTGCGATGATATGGATGGCGCAAGCTCGAATGATGAAGATTATATCAGTGTTCGTAGAAAATCGAAGGAAGAAGAGAAGAAAAACCTCTCGGAGAAAGCAAATGCTGAGTATTTGGACATAGAAATGTCAGCACCGCATTGGTTGTTTGGCAACGATACTCATCAAAAAAAGAACTCATGACAAGGCTAAAATATTTTTTTTCTGTCTTACAGAGGTTTGACTTTGATGTTGTTGCTTCATCAAAGACAATGTTGGATGTGATATGTTGGGTACCAAACTGTCAGTGGAGAGTGCGAGCTTCACCTTTCGACGACGGTGGATGTTTCTTTGTCCGAAAGTATAGGGGAGAACATAGTTGTTTTGTTACGGAGAGATCAGGTCGTGCACAATAAGCATCAACAGAAGTCTTAGAAAGGTTATACTTGGAATTCGTAGGTGGAATTGGCCCATCTGTTCTTTCTCAACACGTTGATGATTCAATGAGCAAGCGATTCAGTCTAAAAGTACAAACGTAATTTTACGCCATGGTAGAATTAATCTTCCTTGTGGAGTTTAATGCCGGTATAACCTTTGTAGAGTTGACTTGTAATGTGGTAGAGTTGGATTATGTGTAGTAGAGTTAGACTGTCATTTGGTAAAGTTGGCTTGTAGTGTGGTAGAGTTAGATTATGTGTAGTAGAGTTAGACTATCGTTTGGTAAAGTTGGCTTGTAGTGTGGTAGAGATAGATTGTATTGTGGTAGAGTTGGATTCAGTTAATATAGTTAGTCTGCCGTTTAGTAGAGTTAGATAACAGTGTGGTAGAGTTGGATTATTTGTAGTAGAGTTAGTCTGTCATTTGGTAAAGTTGGCTTGTAATGTGGTAGAGTTAGGTTATATTGTGGTAGAGTTAGGTTGTATTGTGGTTTAGTAGAGTTAGATTGTAGTGTGGTCGAGTTTGATTCCATGTAGTATAGTTAGTCTGACTAACGTTTGGTAGAGTTGGCTTACAATGAAGTAGTAGAGTTTGTCTAACGTATGGTAGAGTTAGATTCTGTGTACTAGAGTTATTCCGTTTATGATGACATTTAAGTCTGACGTTTATGCAGATGAAGTACTCGAAATCACACCGTACTCTAAGCCAAGCACGAGCCCTAGTTACTGGAAGTTCGAAAAGTAGTTTACAAGAACTTTCATCGTACTTGTTTGCTATTAGAAGAGCTAATCCTAGAACCCTAATAAAGCTCAAAGTAGATGGGCAAGACAGATTTAAGTTTCTATTCATCCCCTTCGATGCAAGTATTAGGGGTTTTCCTTACATGAGGAAGATTGTTGTTGTGATGGTACATTTTTGCTAGGGAAGTATAAAGGTACTCTACTAACTGCTACCATGCAAGACGGTAACTTCAACATATTTCCTATGGCTTTTGGTGTGGTTGATACCGAGAATGACGAATCTTGGGAATGGTTTTTTAGACAGCTCAACCGTGTGATCCCTGATGACAGAGAACTTGCCATCATATCAGATATACACAAATCCATTGCTAAAGCCATAAAGATTGTGTACCCACTTTCTTCTCCTGGTATTTGCACCTACCACCTACGTAAGAACATTTTGTCGAAAGCTGCCACTACTTTTAGGGTCGATGAGTTCAACGCTATACTTTCTCAGATTCAAGCATTAAATCTGAAGCTTCATGCGTACTTAATAAAAGCTGACGTGCGGTTGTGGAGTCGAGTTTACTTTCCCAGAAACAGATACAATTTCACTACGTTGAACATTGCAGAATCAATAAACCATGCGTTATCAGAGGCAATAACTTTTCCCATTGTGCAGCTTATAGATGCAATTAGGTCGATGTTAACACGTTGGTTCGCGAAGAGGAAGACAAAGGCCACTCTCACGTCTATTGTTCTAACAACATCTGTTGAAAAGCTCGTAACGGTAGAGTTAGCACACCCGTTATCGCTCTGTATTAGAGTTAACATTGCCCTTAGTAAAGTTATTCACTTCATAGTAGAGTTAACACTGCCCTTAGTAGAGTTAGTCCCTTCATAGTAGAGTTACCCGACCTTTAGTAGAGTTAGTCCCTTTGTTGCAGAGTTAACATTGCCTTTAGTAGAGTTAGTCCCATCATGGTAGAGTTAACATTGTATTTTTTTAATGACAGACAAGGGTCGATGAAGCTAGACAGTACAACGTGCATGACATAGACGAACACCAGGCTGTTGTTACGCGATCTGATTCTTCTCATTTAGTCAACTTGACTGAGAAGACGTGTTCGTGCAAGCGGTATGACGTCGAAAAAATTCCTTGTGTGCATGTCATTGCCGTTGCTGAGGCTTGGAGAAGGCCGAAAATTGAACTTACCCATCCATACTATCACACAACCTTCCTGTACAACGCATACTCTGGTAGTATCTTTCCTAGAGATGCTGCACTTCCCATTTCTACCGCACGTGCGTCAACAACCAGGGAGGCCGAAGAAATCGCGGATAAAGAGCTGGTTCGAGTGTTTCCAACATGAAAAACGTCCAAGAAAAGTTTCAGCTTATTCTAAATATAAGCAACTTGGTCATAATGTTCGGACATGTCGTCAAAGCATTCATTATTTAATAGTATAGTTAACCCTTGTAGAAGATTCAAAATTATTTAGTAGAGTTAATTCTTCTGTGGTAGAGTTGATTCCTTTATTGTAGAGTTAACACTGCCTTTAGTAGAGTTAATTATTATGTGGTAGAGTTAACACTGCCTTTAGTAAAGTTAAGTATTATGTGGTAGAGTTAACACTGCCTTTAGTAGAGTTATTTATTCTGTGGTAGAGTTAGACCACGTATGGTCTTTCGATTGGTAGAGTTAGTTCTTGTATGGTATAAACGAGTACAGTGTAGTTAGTTTTTGTATTGTCGAATATTGTACTTGTTTACGGTTAAGTTAATTCTTGTATGGCCGAAAACGAAAACGAAAAGGAATTACATAAATTAATAAATAATTTTTCAACAACTAATGATTGGGAAAGATCTTTTTGGATTTGTAATGCCAAATGCATACTCCACAAGCATCAGCCATAGGTTTATCAATGACTTCGACATCGAATTCTTCTAAGAAATGGATAATCTCTAGGAATTCACCTTTGCAAGTACATCCTTCTCGATCAGATGTTTGTTTGAGAATTAGCAATTGCTGCTCTCCTCGCCAACTGAGCGATCCTGGGTGATGAAAGATTTTGTTCTGGAGGTGGTTTATGTATTTCAATGTATCAACAACTGTTTCCTGCAGTAGAGGTCTTAAGACTTTATAACCTTCCTGTCTTCTGTCATCTCCTAAACAGCCTACCAGAAATCCATAAAGTAGTGTGACCTCTTCATAGTCACCATTAGATGCTCTTAGCAGCATTTCCAAACCACCATCACGATTTCCATTGACAAAGAACTCTGTCATACCACATCGGTATGTAGCTTCCACATTACCGTCATTGCATAACCTAGTGAGGAAATTGTTGAAAAGAGACTTACTTATCACAGAGGGATATAATGAAACGTAATGTATATCTATATTCTTGAGAACTTCATTGTCATCGCAAAGCTCTTTAAAATTCTTCGACACGAGCGTGATACTGTAAATCTCATCAAGTCCTTCCGCTCCACATCTAGCTATGATGTTTGTCAAAGCAGTGTTCGGTAAGTCCATGATATGTGTCTTGCGAACAACGTTGCTTCTTTTTGGTGAATCCATCTATCGAAAAGAAAACAAATAAGCATCAAGAATTACAAATAAGCATCAAGATATAGAAACGTTGCTTACAAGCATCAATATATAGAAACGTTGCTTACAAGCATCAAGATATACAAATAAGCATCAAGATATACAAACTATTACCTTTGTTTGGAGTTTTTGAAAGATTGAAAGCTTTTGAAATATTGAAAGGTGAAAATGGAACATTTTTGGCAAAGGTGAAGATAGAGAGTTTAAAATAAGTTATTTATAACGATTGAAAGGTTATTTATAACGATTTGACTTTTCAGTTTCCCTTTACTTTATATTCTAATCGTTATAATGAGTAAATCTCGAAGATCGTGTCCAATATTAAACATTATTAACTTCCACGGCCAGTAGAAGTTGTAAACTGTTTAGAAGTTGTTAATACGTAGATCGTGTCCACGTCTGTCATCCACTGTTTGTTAGTGGCACAGAATGTGGGTGAACTCTATCTACTGTAAATGAACTATACTAAATAATGAACTTTATCTTCTGTGGTAGAGTTATGTCACATTTCGTCTTTCTGTGGTAGAGTTAGTTATGAGTTAGATCACGTATGGTTTCGAATAGGATAGTAAATTAGTTGTTAATAACTAATATATTCATGTACGACTACACATATATATACTACTCTAACACTATACAAATATATACTACTCTAGGACTATACACATACTATACAAATCTACCAATCCAGCAGGAGGTCTTGGGATGCTGTGATGAGAACGTTTTTATCACAATCGTGCGCATATTGTTGATCACTAGAAGAAATTTCCGATTATATAGGAAGTTCTTCTTTGAAATTAATGGCGTATTTCAGTCGAGAGAAGCTGATGTACTCGTTAGAAAGACCTTCAAAGTTGCATATGATGATCAGACACTTGATCATCTTCGTAACGTACACGCCACAGTCACCTTATCGTTTATTACATGGTACGCCCTTAGTCACATGCACAATCTTATATTGAGCCGCACTAATGTGTTGTCGCATCTCCTTTGGTGAAAAACTTGATCATCTTCGGAATCATCACGGCATATGCCCTACAAAAAATGAGAACCATGTAAATGAACTCTACAACACATGTAAATAAACTCTACCAACCTACAACCTAACTCTACCAAACGTCAGACCAACTCTACCACACGACAACCTAACTCTACCCCCTACAATTCAACTCTACCACATTGCAATCCAACTCTACCAAACTACAACCTAACTCTACTAGACGTTAGACCAACTCTACCAAACTACAACCTTACTATACCACACTACAATTCAACTCTACCACATTGCAATCCAACTCTACCACACTTTAACATAACTCTACCACACAATAAGCCAACTCTACCACACTATAGTCCAACTCTACAATCTAACTCTACCAAACGTCATTTGAGTAAATGAACTCTACCATATGAACTCTAATTTACTGAATTTGAGTAACTTACTAGAATGACTTTACCACTGCACCAGCGGGAATGCAAGATGGGTCGGGATCGAATATGCGAATCTTCCTTTCGTTGAGATTAACTTCTACGGCCACCCAGTGGATGTTGTCAATATTATGAGGGATGTAGATCGTGTCCACATCTCTCATCCACTGCTTCCTAGTGGCACTGAATGTGGGTGCAGTGCCGTCGAATACATCTTTAAACGCACCAGGCCACATAAAAGTATCCTCCTTTCCCACGTAATCCCTTCTGTACGTGTAGCACCCAAAAGCACAAAACAGTGGTTCCAGAAAATCAAGCCCATTACTCATGTATGGGCTTGGAGTTTGCAAGGATCTTTGCCGAAAGAGATTCATCCTCGAGCCAATATACTGTAAAACATAATTGTATTAGTGCTCTAATTGAACTCTATTACAGTAAACTTTACGTCAAAATACACTTAAACTTACGCAATCGTGAAACCAGCAATATTGAGGGAGAGGCCACTTCTCTTTTAGGCAGATTAAGCGGAGAAAGAAATCTGCATTTGGACTCGGGTTCCCGTCGACAGTAAGTTCTGTACATAATTTATCACATTTGTAAATAATCGACGAATTCGTATGCAACACATCCCATTAAAGTAGGTACTTACAATTGATGTTTCACATAGTCGCGTAACCGAAATGATCATAGAAACTCCGAGAATGAACAACATTGTTATGAATCTGCTTGACAATGAACTCTACTATAAGACCGAATGAACTCTACCAAACGTCAGACTAACTATACCATACTACAACCTAACTCTACCAGACAACAAGCCAACTCTACCATACTACAGTACAACTTTACCAAACGTCAGACTAACTATACTAAACAGAATCCAACTCTACCAAACTAAAAGTAACTCTACCACCCAACAAGCCAACTCTACCACACTGTAACCTAACTTTACCACATTACAATCTAACTCTACCAAAAATTAGACTAACTATACCACACAATAAGCCAACTCTACCACACTACTTTGAACTCTATCAAACGTCAGACTAACTCTACTACACGGAATCCAACTTTACCAATCTAAAACCTAACTCTACTAAACATTTAATGAACTCTACTATACTTGAATATGAACAGTACCTGGTTCTTAGTGAGTACTAGTGCCCGAGTCTCTTTCAGTAACATGTCTTCCATAAAGATTAACTTCTCATGTGTTTGTTTACCATTTTCAGGAGTATCCACCAAGTTTATGACGCTAAACTGTGACATTCCTAGCTTAATTTTTTCCACATCGTAAGGTGGTTCTTCTTTTGACGGTTCTTCTGGATTCCTAGCAACTCTTGATAACAGGCTCAAAGGGTCGGATGTCTCCTGACTCTGGATAACCCATTGATTCTACAAAAAATATGAAAATGTCAACTCTATTTAACAGAACTATTAACTTTACCAATAAGATTTATTTATAACGGGATTACCTGGTCCGGTGGGATGGTATGTTTTGGGGACACTTGGGTGTCGTCGAGGTGAGCATCCACATTTGTTGGTTTAATTGTATTACGCACAACACTTGAACCTGCACTTGGTGTTTTCTCCGACTCTAAGTCCACCAGGGTAGGTCGTTCCCAAAGAGGTGTCTACGAAGAGTAACTCAATATGTTAGCTTAACAGATGATAGAGTTGCTAATAGTGGTAGAGTTCATTTTAATGGTTTGGTAGAGATGTTTTGAACACAATAATTTTTTAGTAGAGTTAAACATAACTCGACCAAACCATATATAAACACTACCAAAGATAAGAACCCACAACTTTATGTGTATGTTCGTATAAATATGTATGTAATGTTTGTTGGTACATAAGATAAATCAATCAGAGTAAGTCTCATTCAAAATAGAGCCTTACGTTCCGATTTAAGTTCCTTATTATTAGGGGAGTTGGGAGTATGATTTGTATCACCTTCTACGTCATCCTCGCGATTCACATCTTCAGGAGTTCGATGTCGTGGACTTGTCTGACCTCCACCCTCATCCGCATTCTCAGCTTCGCTATAAACTTGTGGTTGCGCTCTGGTCTCCTCCAGCCTAAGAATCATCTCAATTATGGCTGTATTGTCAGAGGTGTTACGCTCCAGCCTATTCACGCGTTCAGCAAGCATTGTGGTATGTGTCCTGGTATCCATCCTACTCTCCTAAAGACGATATATACGTTCAGCAAACACGTTCTGATCGTGTCTCATCCCTTCGAAGGCTCTGGTCAGATCTCTAAGAGTGTCAAGCAATGCACTCAACTCCTCTACCTTCCGCTTTTTCTTTTTAACGACTCTCACCATATCCTGCATGGTGGTGGAGTCATCCATCCTAATCTGAATTCTCTTATTCTCTTCTTTCTTGTGTTTTTTTTCTCTTCTTTCTTGTGTTTTTCTCTTATTCTTGTGGTTTTTCTCTTATTCTTGTGGTTTTTCTCTTTCCTTTTCCCCACCTGCTCTTTTGAACTAGCACTACGCTTGCTCATCCTCTCCTCGACATAAGCATCTGCCTTCCTCTTATTACTTATGTCCCAAGCGGATTCATCTAGCCTGGAGGCAAGTATGTTTCCAAGCATGGTGTCCACTTTGGGATCTGCAATATCGTTTGGCCATAGATGCATTATCTTTAGAGGCTGTGTAGTTAGCTGCTTAAGACGTACCTGGTAGACAAGAAGATGCAATTTATTATTAAACACGAATGAACTCTACCACACATAAATAACTCTACTAAACGTAAATAAACTCTACTACACATAGATGAACTCTACTACACGTAAATGAACTCTACTATACTAGAAATCAACTCGATTATACTTGAAAAATTAAACTCTACTATACTTGAAATCAACTCGATTGTACTTGAAAAATTGAACTCTACTATACTTGAAATCAACACCACTGTACTTGAAATTGAACTCTACTATACGTAAATGAACTCTACTATACATAAATGAACTCTATCAATCACATTAACCAGCTCTACTACAAAAGCAATTTACCTTTCCATTCTTTGTTAGCTCCAACTTCACCATGTCTTCGGGTTCAATGGTTTGTTTTTTGATTGGTCTCCATCGTAGAATGGAGACTTCACCTTCTCTTTACTCCCTAAATTTTTCAGAGAGTATGGGGATGGACTCAAATGCCCATATCAGAAGTGCGTGCACAAACTCGTGTAGAGTGTAATTACTGGCCTTTTTGCAATCTGCAATTTTGATCGATTTGATCAGTTCTAGAAACGTCACTCTTCCCCATGGATGCCTCTCGAACATCTCAAAATCTGCATCCAACTTCGCAGCACTTAAAGGGAGCCTACTATTTGTATGGCAACCATAAACTCCTACATTTAAAACCACTAGCAAGCTCACCATCTTCCTATTCTCGAAAGACCACCATCTACATCTCCCCAAGAGGTCTTTTAACTCTACCCATTTAGGGCCTTCACCAACCCCTAAACCAATATCTTCCCAAAGTTCTCTGTGGGATTCATCTGCCACATTAGAAGCTTTCTTGAAGTTACCGCAATTAAGCTGTGTTATTTCTGCAAACCTGTGCAGAGAAAACCTCGTAGGCCGAGACCCAAACAACACCCAAATCTCATACATCTTCTTAGTCACTAGTTGATTCATCAACATGTACTGTAATGCCTCCCTGTAAAGTTGTAGTTGGAGTCTGCTAGCTTCAGAAAAACGCCTACGCAAGTGTTCTCCTTTATGTCTACGTATGCATCCTCACCAATACCCTTGATCATATTACTGATATTTTTTAGATTGCAGAAATAGTTGATGTTTTAATTCTTCATCACCTGTACACCGTGTGTGAGAAACTTCTTCGGGTACTTCTTGTCTGCCATATCTAAAGATAAAAGAAAACAAACGATAAACATTAAAAAACCCAACTCCATTACAGGTAAATAAACTATACCAAACAAGCAAGCCAACTCTACCACACTGCAAGCCAACTCTACAATCTTACAATCTAACTCTACAAACGTCAGACTAACTCCACCACACTACAACTTAACTCTACCACACTACAAGCCAACTATACCATACTACAATCAAACTCTACCATACTATATGACTAACTCTACTACACGGAATCCAACTCTACCACACACTACAACCTAACTCTACCACACTACAAGCCAACTCTACCACACTACAATCTAACTCTACCAATCGACAGACTAACTCTACTACACGGAATCGAACTATACCCCCTACGACCTAACTCTACCAAACGTCATACTAACTCTACTACACTAATCATATTGCTACTTCACCCTTACCCTCACAACTAATTACGAACTATTCACATTGGCTCAGACCGGGGAAGAAATCTACTTGCCACAGAATAAGAAGATGAAGAACAAAACCCAAATGTCGCAAAATCGAGAAATCCAAATTTCGCGAAATCGAGAAACCCAAAGTCTACGTCAACCCTAAACCAAAATGCCCTCACGGAAAAGAAGAAAAAGCAGAAGATGAGAAGAGGAAAAAGAAAAGAAGAAACTTACCTTTGATAAATAAACAATACGACAATGAAGACGACGAGTACAAAGAACAAGATGAAGAAGAAGAAAACGAGTATGAAAAACAGCGAAGAACACGTTGAGTAAGAAGACGAAGAAAAGAAAGAGAAGTTAACGACGACGGTTTACAATATAGGTTTCTTTCTTTTTCTTTTGTGAAATTAACTAGAGAAGAAGAAGAAAATAGTTTTTTTGTTTCAAGGATGTAATCATAATTACACCCTTGACGCTTTTTTTTTTTTGGATAAAAACTGTTTTAATAATTACACTATACTTTTGCTCTATTTGAGCAATTATTTCTTTTTAATTTTATATTTTTTTTCTTCAAATTTTTTAATTTAATACTTTATAAAATTATTATAACTATATCTTAAATCTTATAGGAAGTCTAAACCAAAGAAAAATATCAAAATTCCTTTTGCTTTTATCTTTTTTTTCTTCAATTTTTATTTTATTTTTTAGGATCTTTAAATTCAATGCATTTAATAATATATAAAATTACTAAAACTAGACCTTTTTAGAAAATCTAAAACCAATAAAAATATTTAAATTGAAAAATTATAGTTAAAAATATATAGAATTTATCAAGAAAATAGATGAAGAAGATGAAGCTAAAATGAACTTTTAAGTAATGGTCTTTAAAAAAAGTTATGAATAGTAAAATTCTCATACAAAATGAATAGCAATAGTGGCATTTCCATAATTGATCCAATTAAATTCGAGAAATAATGAACAAAAATGTGGGCCCACTCCACATTGAATTCACCAAAATGAGACCTCACTGTCTCTTAAAACTTATTAAGAATTTAAGAAAAATACGAAAATGAGAGAAGAATCTCGGAAGCATCATGGAAAAAGAGTAAAACCAGCGTTGCATTTTATTACACGACACGACGTACTTATAAATACAATCACTAGACTAAGAACAAAATCAAATTCAACACCAGAGCCTCACGACAGAGTCTTCTTCTTTATCAATGGCGAATTTTCCCAGATCAACAAGAAGAATGAAATCAAAGAAAGCTGAAGGGAAAATATCAGATTCAAATTCCAATTCAGACAATAACTTCTCATGCAAGAAGCACACGAAACACAGACAGTCTCCTGGAATCTGTTCTCTCTGTCTTACAGAGAAACTCTGTAAACTGTCTCTGGAGTATTACAACTACACTAAAAAAGCAGCTGAAACGACGACGTATTGTGGAGAAGCATCATCTTCGTGCTCATCGGTTTCGTCTTCTTACTCTTCTTCTTCAGTCTCGTCTTGTTCGTCTCCTTTGCAATATCGGTACAGAGAAAAGAAGAAAGATGGGAAGAAACAAGGCTTTCTCTTCAGACTATTGCTCGGATCCATCGTAGATTAGTTTTTTATTCATTATCCAGCTCTACTTTTTATAAATACATTATTCTTCGATATTTTAAAAAAACCCTGGCAAATAAATTTCAGAGGATTAGAAGAAGAAGAAGAAAAACAGCAATAAGATTTTTTGTACCTACAAATTTTTATTATTATCTTTGTTGTATACACAATAAATTAAACAATACTACAATCATTTTCTTCGCAAATCACAAATCACAAATTTCCGATGGTATGCCTTAAATCATGACGGTGCATTTCTTTTTGTAAATACAACACAGCTTACTTAAATTGCTTACCCAAACATAAGTGGTTAAATGTACATATCGAACTGTTCATTAATTATGTCAAAATTAAATTTAGCTACGTTTGTTACATCTAGAGTACCACTTATGTTTGTTCTTACATGTGTGGCACCACCATATTCGATGAGTTAAAAATTAGAAGATGGATGCAACAACTTAGCGTTACATATTTCTATGACATGCTATAAAATAAACACGTAGTTAAATGTTAGGACAATTTGATAAATTCTGTTGAAAACAAAACGGTTTTAGTTATAACTATTCATTTTTTTGTCTAACAGTTACATCCACGAAATATTTCTTAACATAACCATTTTTAGTTCGAACCTTATATCAAAATTATTAGCTTAATCATCTTCTAATTTTGTCATTTAGAAAAATTTGAAGATTTCAAAATTTATTAATATTTATGTGAATAAGGAAAATAAATTAATTAGAAAAAAAAGGGAATGGCCTGACTTGTCAAAGTCTATAAAATAAAAGAGATACGTACTTTTCTTCTTCAAACCCGAACTAAATTTCTTACAAATCATTTTGAAAAAGAACAAATCTTGTCTTAGTCAATAAAATAGGTAAAAAAAGAAAGAAGAGAATGCATAAAAAAAGAAGGCCATGACGTGAAAGGCTGGCAAATGAGTGATACGTGTTGACAGAAAGAATGTACGGTAAGAGGACAAAGACGTGTTGTACTTTCATATTATATGATTCATTTCTCAGTTCATATTACATACAGCTGTTCAAATTTATATTTAAGCCGTACAACTATAATTGTTATCGATCCAGTCAGATCAATGCATCTGTTGCGCGTCTTCCAACTTATAAGATACGTTCATAATATATATGTTCTCTCATGAACTCTTTTTTATTTTCTATGAATTAACTTTTTAGATAATTAGGATTGTAGTAGGCCTTGAGCCTTAATCCACTTCCTAGTTTTTCAGAGCCAGTCTACGACTGTACCATTTCTAATTTTGATCACTCTTTCCTATATCAGTTTGTCGAACTGGTAACCTTTCATACAAATGTCTGAGGTGCCGCCAATAAACTCAACTCGTTTGGATATTCTTTTTTTAAAATATTTTTTATGAATTTGGTCATCATGAAACTTCTTTGAACATTAGTTTATCCCCGATCATTGATTGCATCCTATATACCTTCAGTCATAAGCTCATATGATTTTATAACACAACCATAGATGAACATTTGTAATTTTATTTGTAAAGCTTGCTTGTTAAGATTTCTTTTTGAAAGAATTGCTCAAATAAAGCAAAAGTATTGTGTAATTACGGAAATAGTTTTTGTTCTAAAAAAAGAGTAAATGGTGTAATTACAATTACACCCTTGAAACAAAAACGTAACTTTAACCGTCGTTTTCCTCCTTCTTCTTCTTCGTCGTTTACGTAGAAATTGGGTTTGTCGATGTGTTTGTCGAATAGAGTTCGTCTCGGGTCCGAGCCAACGCGATATAGTTTACAACAAGTTGTGAGGGTTTTGAACGAGAGAGTTAGGGTGAAGTGTGTAGATATAGGCTTAGCGTAGTAGAGTTAGTCTGACGTTTGGTAGAGGTAGGTTGTAGTGTAGTAGAGTTAGTTTGACGTTTGGTAGAGGTAGGTTGTAGTGTAGTAGAATTAGTCTGACGTTTGGTAGAGTTAGGTTGTAGTGTGGTAGAGTTAGTTTGTAGTGTGGTAGAGTTGGATTTCGTGAAGTAGAGTTAGAGTGAAGTTTAGTAGAGATAGTCTAAGTGTAATAAAGTTAGTGTGACATTTGGTAGATGTAGGTTGTAGTGTGGTAGAGTTGGGTTCCGTGTAGTAGAGTTAAATTCAGAATTACGATGATTTTGGTGGAGATATGTTGTAGTGCAGTAGAGTTTATTTGCATGTAATGATGTTGGGTTTTTAATGTTTATCGTTTGTTTTCATCTTTAGATATGGTTGAGAAGAAGTATCCGGAGAAGCTTTTCAGACCCTATCTACCGGTGATGAAGAACCAAAGCATTAACCATTACTGCAATCTTAAGAACCTTAGTAATATGATCAAGGGTATTGGTGAGGATGCATACGTAGACATAAAGGAGAACTCTTGCCTAGACATTTTTCTGAAGCTCGCAAACTCCAACTACACTTTTACATGGAGGCATATACAATATTTGTCGATGCATCAACTACTGATTAAAAAGAAGTACGAGATGTGGGTGTTGTTTGAGTTTCGGCCTACGAGGCTTTCTCTACACGAGTTTGCGGAAATCACGCAACATAATTGTGATAACTTCGATGAGTCTAATGTGGCAGATGTTGCCCACAGAGAGCTTTGGGAAGCAATGGGTTTAGGGGTTAGTGAAGGCTCTACATGGGTAGAATTGAAAGACATGTTGGGGAGATGTAGAGGGTGGTATTTCGAGAAGAGGAAAATGGTAGGCTTTCTAGTGGTTTTGCATGTAGGAGTTTATGGTTATCACGTAAATAGCAGGATTCCTTCTAGTTCTGCTAAGTTGGTTGCAGATTTTGAGAAGTTCGAGAGGCATCCATGTGGAAGAGTGGCATTTCAATAACTGATCAAATCGATCAAAAGTGCAGCCTACAAAAAGGGCACTTACACTCTACATGGGTTTGTGCATTCACTTCTCATATGGGCATTTGAGTTTATTCCAATACTAGCTGAAATATTTGGGGATCAAAGAGAAGGTGATGTCACCATTCTACGATGGAGACCAATCAAAAAACAATGTAGTATAGATCATTTATGTGTAGTAGAGTTCATTTACGTGTAGTAGAGTTCAATTTAGTAGAGTTTATTTTGACAGTTTAGTGGACTTCATTTATGTGTAGTAGAGTTAATTGTTGGTTTAGTAGAGTTCATTTGTGTTTAATAAAGCATCTTCTCGTATACCATGAACGTTTTAATCAACTGATTACAAATCCTTTGGAGATAATACCTCTATGGCCAGACGATATTGCAGATCCCAAATTGGACACCATGCTTGGAGACATACTTGTCTCCAATCTAGATGAATCCGTCTGAGACATAAGTAATGAGAGGAAGGCAGATGCTTATGTCGAGGAGAAGATGAGCAAGCGTAGTGCTCATTCAAATAAGGAGGTGGAGAAAGTCAAAGAGAAGAAAAAACAGAAGAAAGAGGTAAAATATAAGGAGAAAAAACAGAAGGAAGATGAGAAAAAACACAAGAAAGAAGAGAAAAAATATAAGAAAGAGATGGATGACTCCAGTACCTTGAAGGATGTGGTGAGAGTTGTTAAAAAGAAAAAGCAGAAGGAAGAGGAGTCGAGTACTTTGCTTGACACTCTTAGAGGTTTGACCAAACCCTTCAAAGAGATGAGACACAATCACAATTTGTTTGTTGATCATCTATATCGTCTATAGGAGACCAAGCTGGAAACCAGGGCAGACATGTCCATGCTTACTGACCATGTTTTAAACTGGAGCGTAACACCTCATACAATACAACCATGCTTGAGAGGATTCTTAGGTTGGAGGAGACTAGGGCGCAACCTGTTGTTTATAGTTTGGAGAACAAAAAGGTTGAGAATGGGGATGAGGTTGGAGGTCAGACAACTCCACCACATTGAACTCCTGAACCTGTGAATCGTGTTGTAGACGTAGAAGGCGATACAGAGAACGAAGTTGCCCCTAAAGATGTGGATCTTAAATCGATACGTAAGACTCTATTTGAATGAGAATTACTCTGATTGATTTACCCTATGTACAAATATTGAATTGTTAACATTACATACATATTTGTACAAACATCATATAAACATAAAGTTGTGGGTTTTTAACTTTGGTAGAGCTTATATATGGTTTGGTCGATATATGTGTAACTCAACCATTCATGTGATTAATATATCTCTACCAAACCATAAAACTGAACTCTACCACTATTAGCAACTCTACCAACTATCAAGCTGACATAGTAGAGTTACTCTTCACAGACACCTCTTTGGGAGCAGCCTAGCCTGGTGGACTCGAACTCGGAGAAAACCCCAAGTGTAGGTTCAAGTGTTGTCGATAATACAATTGAGCCAACACCAAATTCTCACCTTGATGACACCCAAGTTTCCCAAGCCAGCACCAAACATATCATCCCACCCAACCAGGTAAACCCATGTTTAATAAGTCTTATTGATAGAGTTGATAATTCTGTGTAATAAGTCTTATGGATAGAGTTGATATGTTTTTCATATTTTGTAGAATAAATTGGTTATTGAGAGTCAGGAGATATCCGATCCTCTCAGCCCGTTATCACATGTTGTTAAAAATCTAGAGGGACAAGATCAGTCGAAAGAAGAACCTCTTGACAAGGTACCTTACGACGAGAAAAAACTGAAGCCGGTAAATTCACAGCTTGACATCGTAAACATGGTGGATTCTCCTGAAAAGGGTAAACAAATACAAGGGGAGAAATTATGTATGGAAGACGTGTTACCGAAACATACTCGAGCACGAGTACTCACTGCAAACCAGGTGGAGTACATTTATAGCATGATAGAGTTCATTTCAAATGTAGTGGAGTTCATTTACCCGTATGGTAGAGTTCATTTACCTTATAGTGGAGTTCATTTACCGTATAGTAGAGTTCATTTACCGTATAGTAGAGTTCATTTTTAAGTACATTGGAGTTGATTGACATGTATAGTAGAGTTCATTTACCGTTTAGTGGAATTCACTTACAGTTTAGTAGAGTTCATTTATCATTTAGTAGAGTTCATTTACCTTATAGTAGAGTTCATTTTCAAGTATACTATAGTTGATTTACAAGTATAGAAGAGTTCATTTACTATTCTTTTCTTCTTATAGGTATCATTTTCTTTGGCTGTTCCATTGTCAAGAGGATTCATAAGAATGTGGCTCATTCTCCTCGTGTCTATGATCCTTTTGGGCCGATTCGTAAAATAAAAATACTACGGCTACGCGACTATGTGTTGCATGAATTGTAAGTATCTATTTCCCCTTGACAAAGTGACTATGTGTTGTGTTGTATACAAATTCTTTGATTATTTAGAAATTTATTGTATTTGTTAATTTGTGTAGGGAGCCCGAGTCCAATTGCGAATTTCTATCTCCGCTTAATCGCCCCACAACAGAGGTGGCCTATCCCTCAATATGGGTGGCTACATGATAGCGTAAGTTCAAGTATAGTAGAGTTCAATAATAAATGTATGGTAATGTTAAGTTTGTTGTAGTAGAGTTCATTTAGAGTACTAGTAGAGTTAAGTTGTTGATTGATAGTGTTATGTTACTCTTTTTATTACAACATATGACGGCCGAGATGAATATTTTTTGGCAACTATTGTTGCAAAATATACCCCATATAGGAGTTCTCGGATTGCTTTCCTCGATCCACTGTTTTGTGTTTTGGTGTTACACAAGGGATTTCAATAGACATGAGGAAGAGTACATGTGGCCCAATGGGTTGAAAGAATTCTTCCATTGCATTCAACCTAACTTTTGTACTACTCACAAGTAGTGGATGAGAGACGTGGATACGATTTACATCCCTATTAATATTTAACAACAACCATTTGATGGCCGTGGAGGTTAATCTGTTAGAAGGGAGGGTTCGCATATACGATCCCGACCCAATTTGCAGCATTGGTGCTAGAATAATAGATTCGTGCAAGTAAGTCACTCAAATTGAGTATAATAGAGGTATACTAAGAGTTCATAAAGTTAAGTTAGTATAGTTTCATTAGTAGTTGCGCTAGAGTTACTTAACGTATAGTAAAGTTCATATACATGTATAGTGGAGTTCATTTACCTTTAGTAGAGTTCGTCTACATGTGTAGTAGAGTTCATATACATGTATAGTAGAGTTCATTTACCTTGTGGTGGAGTTCATTTACCTTGTGGTGGAGTTCATTTTTCGTATAGTAGAGTTCATATATCGTATAGTAAACTATTCACACGCGTCTTCTTTTTTGTAGGCCATATGCCATGATGATTTCCGAAGATGAGTAATCGTTTCCCAGCTGAGGAGATACGTCCACACATTATCGCGGCTCAATATAAAATATTTTGTGTTCTTATGGGCGTACCACGTAATAAATAGTCAGACGATTGTGGCGTGTACGGTCTTGATGTTCCTCATATTTTGTCGGTTTTGAGCTCATTATTACGGTTATATTTGGAGAATTTGTCTGTGTTTTATTGAGATTTCAGGTCAAAAACGTTCAGAGTTGGAATCATGCTTGAAGGTGGACTTTGGAGAAGTTTGAAGCATTTTCTGGTATTCTCCACGAGAGGAAGGATCGATCGATCAACACAAGGGTCGATCGATCCATGCTTTAACAAGGAATGTGCGCACGATCTGAAGAACGACTTGGCTTCTGAGAGATCGACTCAATATCCAAAGATCGATCGATAAATCGATGCCCTTCGAAGAAACTTAATTTCACAATTTTTCAGCTCTTGTTTTGGGACCTATAAATACTCTTTTCCTATTTTATTTTTAGAGGCGTCTTTGAGTTGTTGAAGAACGATTTTTACAGAAGTTTGAGAGTTTGTAAGCTAGGAAGAAGATCTCTTCACACTTGAGAAGAATTTCTGAATCCTACTTCTATTTATTAATGCAATTTCAGTTTGAGTTCATCATGATTTGCTTGATTTATTGTTCTATGTTTGAGTAGATCTTAGATCGGATTTAGGGATTCTAGGGTTTTAGAATTCACTGTTAGGGAACAAATAGGATTGATGAATAGATGATTCTCCTTCTAATACTTGAGTTTAATGCATAGATTAACCTGATCACCTAGTCGATGATTTTAGGTTGTTAACTTTCCAGAAGATTGTTAAGAACTAGAACTAGATTAGAAGAGCAATTCCTTCACTACCAACGAGAGTTGATGCTAGGTTGGATTGTGGGTAGTTGAACCTAGGCGATAAAGCCTACATGTAATCTGAAACCAACAAGAGTTAAGACCTTTTGATTATTAATAGAGGGGTAGATTCAGCGAGAGTTGATTTATCTTTATTTATGTTCAAGCCGAGAATATGCTCAGATTTGTTCCTGAATAGTTTCCCTGACGAGAGTTCTAACTCCTGAATGAATACCCGACATCTGATTGCTTTAGTTATTTGATTACATTCGCGTTTAAATTGTTAGTATTTACTTCTCTGATTTTGATTGATATAGCTTGCGATTCGATAGAAGTCGAAAGTGTAATATGATTCTCTGAGGAATTCGACCTCTAAATACTATTACGTTTGTTGTGCACTTGCAGTAGGATATATGGTTAAAACTCGTAGTATCAACAACCTGGTGTTCGTCTATGTCCTGCACATTGTACAGTCTAGCTTCCTCGACCCTTGTCTGTGATTTAACAAATAAAATGTCAACTCTACTACGAAGAAATTAACTCTACTAAGGTAGTGTCAACTCTACTACGAAGGAAGTAACTCTACTAAAGGTAGTGTTAACTCTACCACGAAGGAATTAACTCTACTTAAGCAATGTTAACTCTACTACGAATGGATAAACGTCAGTGCTAACTCCACTACATGAGTGTTAACTCCACTACAAATGAGTTAACTCTACCTTTAGGAGTTTCTCAACAGATGTTGTTAGAACAGTAGATGTGAGAGTGGCCTTCGTCTTCTTCTTCGCCAACCAACGTGTTAACATTGCCCTAATTGCATCTACAAGCTGCACAATGGGGAAAGTTCTTGCCTCTAATAAGGCATGGTTGATTGATTCTGAAATGTTTGACGTAGTAAAATTGTATATGTTTCCAGGAAAGTAAACTCGACTCCACACCTGCACGTTAGCTTTTATCAAGTACGCATAAAGCTTTGAATCTAACATCTGAATTTGAGCAAATATAGTGTTGAACTCATCAACCCTAAACGCAGTGGCAGCTTTCTTGAACAACTTAAAGGGATCCTCTTCTCTAAATTTCGAAAAATGTTCTTACATAGCTGGTAGGTGCAAATACTCCGACAAGAAAGTGGGTACACATTCTTTTTGACTTTAACAATAGATGCCTATATGATATGATGTCAAGTTCTCTGTCATCAGGGATCACACGGTTGAGCTGTCTAAAAAACCATTGCCAAGATTCGTCATTCTTGGTATCAACCACACTGAAAGCCATAGGAAATATGTTGAAGTTGTTAGATTTCTAGAGAGAAGAATTGAAAATAAGAGAAGAGATAGAGAGATTGATTGAAGACTCCATTGATTAATTCATTGGAAAACTGTATCAAGGTTACAAAGGCATAAACATAAGGTTACAATCTTTTTTGCACAAAGGAAAACCCTAGCCGCCACGGAGATGACCGTTGGGAGGAGAGAGGGTAACTTTGGCAATCCCGAGACATGTCGCTTTTGCCTTGGGTCGCACGCTCCCTCGGTCTTGCGGCCTGTCGCTATCGTATCGGGTCTTTTGCTCCCTCGGCTTTGACGAAAAGCTCCGTGGTCCCCACTCTCCCTAACGGTCATATCAGCTTAGTTAGGGTAAAGTGGGATCTTTATTAAGCTTCCCAAACAATCCAAGAAGCTCTCGCGCATCGCATTTCATATTTGAGAAAATGTTGACTTTTGCGGTGCGCGTTAACTCGATCTCGTGGTATGTCCAAGGTTCGCGCGTTGACTTTTCTAGTCCTTGCGTTGACCACATACCGCAGAAAGCTGGTCCGACTGCCGTTTACGACCCGATACACATTTTCCACACTTTGATTCTCTTTTTATGATCAAATTGATATTTTGATGCCCTTGATAGGTATTAATCAATACTCCCCCTCAAGTTTGACATCTACAAGGTAGATAAGAGACTTTTAAGGCCCACGGCCCACACCTCATTAAAACCTTAGAGCAAATACCACTTTGGACAAAACTCATATAAGGGAAAAAGTGTATGTGAAACTGTGAGTGAGGGGACCTTTGATCAAGGGCGTGTGATATCCGCGAGTCCAAGCTTTGGGTATATGTGATCACATACCTTGGGACTCGCAGCCTTTGTGAAGATATCCGCCAATTGATACTCACTCTTTGTAAATCACGGCAAGATTACTCCTTCAAGAACCTTTTCTCAGACTTTATGGCAATCAATCTCAATGTGCTTCGTCCTCTCATGAAACATTGAGTTCGAGGCAATATGTATGGCAGCTTGATTGTCACAATGCATGGTGATCGGATGAGCTTGCTCAATTCCAAGATCTTTGAGAAGTGCTTTCAATCAAGTCAACTCATTGGTCAATTTCTTTATTGCTCTATACTCCGCCTTGACACTAGAGCATGACACAACCTTTTGCTTCTTTGTTTTCCATGTTACCAAGTTGCCTCCGATAAAGGTACAATAATCGGTTGTTGATCTCCTATCATTGCGATCTCTGGCCCAATCCGCATCACAATACCCCACAATCTCGGTGTTGTCATTCTTTCTCATCCAAATACCTTGACCCGGGCTTCCCTTGAGGTAACACAAGATGCGAACCACCATACTCCAATGATATTTTGTAGGATTTTGCATATGCTGGCTGATTTGGTTGACGACAAAGCATAAATCTGGTCTAGTGATAGTTAAGTAGATCAACTTTCCCACAAGTCTTCGGCATTGGGTTGCATCCTCAAGCGGTTCATCATTTTTCTCCCCCTTTCTCGCGACCTTTTAGCCATCTTCTAGATGAGTCTTGGCTGATTTACAACCTAATTTTCTTGTATCATTCAAGAGATCAAATGTGTACTTTCTTTGGGATAGAAATAAGCCTTCTGATGTACGGTAAACCTCAATCCCTAGAAAGTACTTTAGTTCTTCAAGATCCTTAATATCAAATATGGATTAAATATAGGATTTAGTGTCAACAATACCGTCCTTGTCATTGCCGGAAATGATCAAGTCATCCACGTATATGAGCACCACTACTATCCCTTTTCCAATTTGTCGATGAAACAAGGTGTGATCGGCTTCCGACCTCTTGAATCCTCGAGCTAGGAGAGTTGTACTTAACTTATGATACCATGCTCTTGGAGACTGTTTTAAACCGTAGATAGCTTTCCTTAGTCGGAGGACTTTCCTGGGAGATACCTTATGTTCAAGTCCGAGAGGAGGTTGCATGTATACCTCTTCTTCAAGCTCGCCTTGAGGAAAGGCATTTTTGACATCCATTTGCCAAAGTTACAAAGCTAGGTTGGTAGTAAGTGAGAGTACTACTTGTATGGTGTGAAGTTTGGCCACGGGAGCAAAGGTTTCAACATAATCCTCACCGTATGTTTGTGTAAAACCCCTTGCGACTAGCCGAGCTTTGTGGCGTTCGATTTCCCTGATGCTTTTGAATTTTATAGTGAAGACCCATCATGAACTTACTGCCTTCTTTCCCGGAGGAAGACTTGCTTCTCCCCACATATTATTTCTCTCCATGGCACTAGCCTCAGCATGGACCGCTTCACACCATTATTTGATCCCTTTAGCTTCCTCATATGTCTTGGGAATGTGATGTGTCTCAATTTTGCCAAGATAAGCCCTATATTCTGATGGTAGAAGGTCAAGAGAACACACGGCTTGGATGGGATGTGCTATGACCTCATTGTTGTAGTAGTAGGTTCTTGTAATTATCTGTGAGCTCCTTATGACCGGTTGTTGAGGATCCTTCCTTATCCGTGAGCTCCTCCTTAGGACCGGTTATTGGTGGTTCTTGAACCACATGGGATTCATTGGGGTTGTGATCTCTGAGCTCCACATCCCCGTCCTTAAGATCACTTCCCCTCGGGTTGGGCGCAACCTCGGTAGGCGTAATTCCTTCCTCATAGGTGCCGATGGGTGTATCATCACTAGGTAAGGTAAATTCTTATTCATTCTGATTCTCCTCATTCCCATTGTGACTGATCTCCTCCTCATTTTCCCCGGCTGGATTTCCCAAGTGACTAAGTAGATGTTGGAGGCTTGCGGCTCGATCCGAGGTAGAGTGTGAAAGATCCTTCAAAATTTCCCACTCTATTTTGTCAGAATAGCTCTGTTCTTCAAGGAATTTAACGTCTCTAGAAACATATGTCCTACTAGTGGTTGGATCATAACACTTGTATCCCGTTTGAGTTGTTGAATATCCGAGAAACATGCACTTAGTACTCTTTGAGTCTAATTTGCTTATTTGTTTCCCTCGAATTAACATAAAGCAAACACATCCAAATACTCTAAGGTGATTAATGGAGGGTTTGTTACCGTTGAGTACCTCAAATGGGGATGAGTCTTTCAAGACTTTTGTTGGTATCTTGTTTATGAGATAGCAAGCCGCCATAACTGCATCTCCCCAATATCTCTTAGCAACTTTCATGTGAAACATCATGGATCGAGCTACCTACATAGGATGTCTATTCTTGCGTTCCGCCACCCCATTTTGTTGGGGTGTGTAGGGACAACTTGTTTGGTGGATTATGCCATGTTTGTTAAGATGATCTCGAAATTTTGTGCTTGTGTATTCTCCTCCGTTGTCCGATCTTAGTACGTTAATATTGGCATTGAATTGATTAGTTACATAATTTTGAAAAATTTATGAATGCATCAAACACGCGATCTTTGGATAGGATTAATGTGAGCCAAATATACTTGGATTATTCATCAATAAAAGTGACAAAATACTTAAGGTTATCCCTAGATATGCATGGTGATGTCCATACATCCGAATGTACTAAGTCAAAACATTTCTCATAAATTGTACTAGAATTCGGAAAAATAGTTTTGCAATGTTTTCCCATAATACAAGCCTCACAACTTAAATTATCAAAAGAAACATTAAGCATAATTAATCCTAAGGCACGAGAGTGAGGATGTCCTAATCTAGCATGCCAAACCGTGTTCAAGCAAATAACAACATTGGAACTAAATAAAGATAAATTTGGAGCTTTAGAGAGAGGCTCCTCAAGCACGTAGAGTTCTCCATGGGTTCTTCCTTTTCCAATCAGCTTGCCACTCTTAATATCCTGAAACCATAGTTCATTAGGAACAAAAATGGCATAACCATTCAAATCGAAAGTTGTTCTCTTAACGGATAAGAGATTTGAATGAAAATTAGGCATATAAAAGGCACTGGTGTCTTTATCAAATATTCTTAAATTCCCTAAGCCTTTTATCGGTACTTTATCACCATTAGCTACCACAACATTACCTATTGTTGGCCTAATCCTTTCAAGTAGACTCGGATTGCTAAACATGTGATGAGAAGCACCCGAGTCCACCACTAGGCTCTTACTAGATTTATGAGATAAGAAAATGGTACCGGAATTGGTGAGAGTAGCGATGGCTTTCATGAGTGCCTCCAAATCTTATTTCCTAACCACATCAGTCATTGAGGAGTTCATAGCCGTTCCGTCTTGTGAGCTTTCTCTTTGACCGGAGGTACTTGGTTGAGACGATTTATCCTCTGTTCCATGGGTAAGGTTGGCTTTAGGCTCCTTTTGGAACTTGCTCGGTTTAAAATGTTGATGTAAAATCCAACACTTCTCTTTGGTGTGGCCAGATTTCTTGCAATGTTCACACACTACAATGCATATGTTAGTCATTTTCTGAATATTCAAACATTTGCTAAATATTCAAACATTTGCTAAATATTCAAACATTGCTCTTATAAGATAAGTTATGTGAATAATGTGAAGGAGATAAATTGCACTAAAGGATATGTCCGCCAAAAGAGGATATTTTAGACATATAATCCAATGGTAGGTTGTGCCTTACACATTAACACGTAGACACAAAAGCTTTAAAGCAGTAAATAAGTGAGCTTCAGGTTTTGAATGATAAAGATTCAAAGCAAGGATAACGACTGACGAGGTAGGTGATTAAAGAAAATATATTAAATGGAAGTGTAATTGATTAGAAAGAGATGGACAATCGTTTAAAACGTTTTTGCAGTTAATATTTTTGTATATATCTTGTACTTGACATATGGTCCGCTATAGTGAAAAACTTTATCGATTATTGCCTTCTTTATGATCTTCGTTTGAGATCAAATGATTTGGAAAGTAATTAACTTTCTCTGTGTTTTAAAAAGAGGAATAAAGACCGTACAAATGGTGTGTGGAGAATGGATAGAAACTGAAAATGGGAACTTCGAGTTCATTGAGGAAATGAATGGGTAAGTGTACGAGATCAAAGCTGAAAGAAAAGACAATTTCCATAAGTTCGTGAAAATGGTGAATGGACGACTCTATGTCACGGAGGGTACATTAGTAGAAATTAGTTACTAGTGGCCAAAGTCTATTATTGGAAAGGGTTGGAAGAAATCTGCCCCGGTAAGAAGGAGTTCGCTCTCTACATGGCTATACGAGATAAGGTTCACGACTTGGTCATTAGGGTTACTATACACCTTCTTGGGTTAGAGGCTCAACCTCAGATGACACACTGAGGAGAGTATTACCAGCTATCTCAACCAAAACCAGGTACTAAACGAGAAAAACTAATTGTTCATTTCTTAACAAATACATAAGGTAGCATACAATTACTTTTATGTTAACTGGCTTAGCAGATATAGTTTCCATTTAACAGGTAACCGTCCTTTCTAACAAATTAAAATTTTGATTATATTTTGTAGTCGAGGTGGTGTCGATAATGGGAAAAGGAAAGTGATAGCTCGAGTTGAGGTGCAGAAGAGAATGGTGCGAGATTTGAGCCAGGCGGAAATGTGGTTGGGAACTGATGTTATGGATCTGTGGAAGACGTTCATGCAGAGTAAAAGAATGTTAGTAGGAGGCTCTTCTAGTAGGGATGTAGCGTCATGGGCAGTTGTAAACCCATTGGACTTGAATGTTTTTTCCGATGTAGAGAAACGTCCAACGTTGAGAGGTTGATCGAGTAACGTATTTGAATCATTAACATTGTCCACACTGACGATGACTCTGGTACATACAAAGAGGATTCTGACTCAAAGAGTAATAGTGCTAATAGTTAATCAAGCATGGGTAGGGATTACATTATAAATTCTTAATCATTTATATCATAAATAGTTATCAGCTAACAACTGTTTCTTTATTGTAACATATACCGATGGCGACCCCACTGGTATAGGTGGTCAACTAGAAGTGGTGTTGATCAGATTAGTAGGGGACCAATTGTACGCAAACGTACGAAAAATAAATATTATAGGCGCTACAAAGGCCGTGTGTGATTGTGACGGAGTCCTTTGTGCCTAATGTGTTGCATGACCGTGATGCGCCCCCATATTTTGATGATTTGAGCAAGGACGATATAGGTGAGGATCTGACCTACTACAATTTGCAATTCTAGGTTCCCCAATGTTATATATTATTATGTTTAAATTATTAACAAATAATAAGTGTGCCCACCTAGCTGGTAGCATCTTTAAGTGTTTCTCATATCTAAGCTTTATATTGTTAGAACATATAAATTTTTGAAATAAGTAAAGCTTCTTCAATGTATGACATTTATTATGTTAAACATTATCTGATTCTTGTTAGCATATATATTTATGCTTATTAAATGTTGGAAAATATTGAATTTCAACAGTACCACGTAGTTAGGACCAAATTTAGCACAACTTTATATATTACCCATAAATATATCCCCTGCATTGCTAAGTTATTGTACCACATATGTGAGTTTTCTGCTAACATGTTAACAAACAGATGATTTATAAAGATCAGTGTGGGATATTAATTATGAATGAGCTGGGATTTTTGTGGAAATGGTGTTTAGGGATAAGGAAGATTGGGGGTACAAGTTCTTTATTCATGCTGTTGATAAAAAAGTTCCACTTCTAATATGAGAGATTAAACCCAACTATTGTGCATGTTGAATGTGTAGACGAGAAGTGTCCATGGAGAGCAAAAGCATCAAAGATGGGTGGCAGTGATAGGTTAGTTATATAGAAATTAGTGAGTAATCACACATGTAGCATTGCAACAATGGGTGATTTCCATAGGCAAGTTTCTACAGTTGTTATTGGTGAACTGATGAAGCACAAGTACCTTTGCATGGGCAAGGGAGCAAAGCCAAACGAGCTTCGGAGGGAACTCCGAGAATGGTTTACTGTCCACATATCTTATTTGATGGCATGGCGCACTCAAGAGATTGTAATGGATTGTGCAATGGGATCAACCGTTGGTAGCTACAGTATACTACCGTCTTATTTCATGTTGATTCTAGAGAAAACCCATCTTCAGTGGTGGCATTGGAAACGGTGTTAGATGCAGAAGGCAATGAGCATTTCAGGTATCTATTTTATGCATTACATGCTTCAATCGTAGGGTATGCCTACATGCGTAACGTGATTGTCATAGATCGAACCTCCGCGGACGCTATGGAGGCTGTCTTATTACAGCGAGTGCTAAAGATGAAAATTTTCAGATTTTTCTAATTGTGTTTGGGATAGTTAACAGCGAGAACAACCACGCATGGACATGGTTCATGAAAAAGCTTTCAAAAATTATATCAGACATACCAAATACATTTTTTACTTCTTAACCGAATTACAATTGTTAAAAAATTCAAACCTTATATATAGTTGATGGCTTTGCAGGAGAAGCGTTAAGACACTAGTTACAAATACACTTTTGAAGCAGAAGGGAGCAATTTCGGAGGATGATGACTTGTAAAATATAATGAATCCTACCCATAAGAAAAATGTTACAGCTTGTTTTGTGTAAATGTCTAACTAAATGTAACACAAACCTTATGCTATCTGAATCGCTTAAGTTATGTAAAGATGGTCGGACATGTTAAATATAAACAATTCTACCTTTTATTTTCTGTCAACTTCTTTTTCCAATATTAGATAAGTGGTTACATCTATAGTTGCTACCTTTTTAATTTATTTCCCGAGTAGATTAAAAAACCATATTCCATAAGTTGTTTGGTTTTCAATTAAAGAGTAGTGTGTGAGGTACCATAACATAGATAAATAAGGTAAGTAAGAGAAATGTCATAAGTTATAATATAAGTTCTGAAATGTAGTGAAATACAAAGTTGTTGCTGAATATTACACAGAAGAAAATGAAACAACAAATCAAAACAGCAAAAAATATTATTTCGTTTATTAGTTGCATTTTCGTTCACCGGAAAACATGTTAAAATTACCTAAATAGGTAATTAAAAGTAAGCATTTCACAAACACTAGAAACACACAAAAGCTCCATGGTCTTCACTTCCCTTTTAATTTTCAATCCTTACTTGTGGAGATCATAGACGCTGAGATACACTTGTAACTGGAATGTATTACATCTTTTCATTTAACCTGCCAATCTCTTGATGGGCAAAAAAATAAATGGAATCCCTGAGAGATATGTTTGTGGCGCGGAGCTAAAAAAATTTACCTCCTCTACCCTAGAAAATCCAGGGCCCCCGCTCTATGGATGTTCGATAATGAATAAGATAATGTATTACATCTTGGCACCAAGCTCGTTAGTAGATTTATGTTGTAACGACGCTCCTCTTTATGCTTGATGGTAGGAGCTTCATTGCAAGCTCTCCGTGGTGGAACCATCATTCACTGATGTAAAAGACGTCCTTGAGCAGATGCTTGCATCATTTTTGCTTTGAAGGACCGTTTTACGTTCCCGGTTGGATAATGTAAAATGGGATAACATCCTCACCAAACATATTCTTCTTGAACTTAAAATCATTGTTAATTAATTTAAGCATGTTGTCAACCTTTGAATCGGTTCCTCGTTATACGAAGAGAGATCATCTTGTTTAAGACCTACATATACACTACAAATTATGGAAACAACCAGAACTTGGGGAAAAAGTTATTGTTGAATAACTTTACAAGTTCAATATACGGTAATGTATTCTCTTGCATCAATACAACAAACAGGGAATATGGTTAACAAACATGACATTCATAGTCAAGTTTTTGGACGTGTGCAAGTCTAATTGCCTGGCTTGTTGGGGGCGTATGTGACTCTAGAATAGCTAGAACAACTTGTAAAGCAACTAACTACAAATCATACACATAGCCATGGACAACTGTATTTGATGTTGCAAACTAAGATACATCCCTCTTTTTCATGGAAGTCATAATCATTTCAAACAACATCCGACTCCATGGGAACTTAAGGAATTCTTCCAGGTTCACACACATCTCAGTGTACTTATGGAGAATCTTGGGACTGTGACTTGTTGGAAGAAGAATGCCATCAACCACAACAAAAGCTGCACACCACAACCTCTTCTATGGGTCTGTTATAATCAGCTTCTCCAGCATCGTGATTGCGCGCTCAACTGAGAGATCCACTTTGCTCCCAAATAACTCTACATCGTAAGGAGTCTCGACAGTTGATTTCTTCTTTTTCTTCTTTACTTGGCTAAGGAACTTTCCACTGTGAAGCCCTATGACAATCTTAAACTCCCTTAAGGAGAACCTTATAGGAGTCCCCACAAAGGATATCCAAATTTTGTATTTTTTACGGATCGTCGGCAGCCTACTCACAAGTAATAATGCAAACCCACTAGACCAGACTGGTTTTGCAGTTGTATGCAACACTCCTTGCAATGGAGACTATTTGAGGAATTGTTTCTCATCATCTTCAAGAGCTTTCATCAGTGTTTTTATTGTCTAAATGTTCTGGTAAATGTTAAGCCTATCACCAAGGGGTTCGCGTCGTGCTGCAACCATCCATGCACGGAGATTGCGTTGCGATATTTCAGGTTTCCAAGCTACGGTAAAACAAAGTACCATGAAAATATTTTAGCCACTCCTACACATTTCTCTTGTAGTACATAACATATTTAATCGTAACATTTAATATTTCTACCTGCTAAACTTAGCAATTAAGCTCGTCTACACCTGCATTCACTCTACACACTTATGCACCAAACTAACAAACAACATGACTTTTTAACATATAACATTAGTTGTTACGCCACTTAAATATTATAGTCTTATGTTTCTCAAATACAATTAACATTGTAGGTGTTATGTATATATGTTACATAGCGAAGTCTAATCTGGTAAGTAGCATAACAACCTTTACAATCTTTACAAATAACGACATTCATTTATCACTTACATCACCGTTTAGTAGATAAGCCCTACTTGCACCACCTAGCACCTACCAAGTTAATTGTTGCACCACATATCTAATATCCAAGCTAAGACTCATATACACCAACCGAGACAAATGGAACCATCTAACCTCTTTAGAGCCAACTGTATCAAACCCGACCTAATAAATTTGAACCTATACACAAAACAAACAATTTCAGCCCCTTAAGCGATTCAACCCAAAATCAGAACACAACCCCTACAAACTCTTCAAATGCAACAGACACACCTTTGGCAGAAAACCCCGAATCTAACAAACCTAACCCAAAACTATCAGAAGAAATTTTAACTGAATACCAAATTAGGCCATGTAGATCGGCGGGAAGCTTGATTAAAAACGAAATCAAGGAGAAAAAGGCTTGATTCCGGTAGTGAAAATTTTCACAAATGAAAAGAAGACAAAAAAGGACTTTTGGTTTGCTATTTCTACATTCTTTGTGACAGAAAATTACTCCTATCTGTCTTCTTTTAAACAAATCATTTAATATATATATAATAATTAACCAATAGAAGGCAACCAATCACAACTCTTCCAAATACAACCAAATTCTTCTAAATAAGCTTTGTGTCAGACAACCGAATGCATAAAGATAACATATGCCTCTACAGTTTCTCTCTCCAAGAATATGGACTTTTTGTCCTTTGGGTACTCAATAGAAACCTACAAAACCATAGATTGCTACTTACTTAACTAGAAAAACTAGTTATTGGATTCGGGGTTGTAGTTGATTTTGAAGAAGTAGTTTTTAAAGGAGTACAATGAATTATGTGGAATTTTTAAATCGTAAGTAGTGGATTTAAATTTGAATTTGATTGTATTTGCAAATTCTCTAGAAATAATAACTGTCAAACGTACATTTTTTTTTAACATACGTACAAATGATTTTCTATTTTTACTTTTTACAACACAATGACTTTAATAAATCAATTAAAACAAAGAAAATAGTTCATGGATTTTATAGCTTTTTACATAGTCAAATCAATAAAGATTACTTTCTTTTTCAACCTAAACCAACAAAAACTCCAAAGAGGAAACTTTAAATTTATGCTTCTTAAATCAAGCAATAAACAATAAAGATGAGTTCGAATCACTGTAACAATACACGATGGCTAATGCAATTTGCCAAAAAAAAAACAAAAATTCATTGAAATAAATAAAAACTGAAATACATTGTCTTTAAAATATTTTTATTAAATTCGAATTCTGATTACCGGTTGCATCTGTCCATATGTGTTGAGCTATTGTTTCACTCCATACATTAGCACTCTCACTTTCTTGATCTTGTTTCCCTCGATACCTTAGCAATTTACCTGACCGACAATGCTTGCGAAGAAAATTGTGTAAAGCTACACAAGCTAATACTATTTTTGTTTGTGTTTTATAAGGAAACAGAGGAGCGGATTTTAATATTAGAAATCGTGATTTGAAAACTCCGAAAATTCTCTCAATCACATTTCTCAATGAAGCATTACGATGATTAAAAAATTCATGCGGATTTTCTGGATCGCACCCTTGGCCAGCAAAAACTTGGAGGTGATATCTCGTAACTCGATAAGGAGCTAAAAAATTACGCCAATTTGCAAATCCACAATCAACTAAATAAAATTTCCCTAACAAAATTTCAACATATACAATTATATCAATCAAATAATATAAACTATTATTTTATTATGAATATTCGAATTCACCTTGTGGAACTACAAACTTATTATTCCTCCTCGTGAATGCATCATATAATACTTTTGAATCATGAGCTGAACCTTCCCATCCACCAAGAACATAAACGAATTCCATATCAAAGTTGCAAACAGTCAATACATTTTGTGATATTACTCCTTTTCAAGTTGCAAACAGTCCTAAAGCAAATATATATATGTATATTTACTTTGAAATGTAATATATATTCAAAAAAAAAGATTAACTCAAAATATATGTACCTTGAAATAAGGTTAAAATCCGGTGCTCTCTCTTATTTTTGAAGGTTCCACAAGGTTTGGTTTGACCATCAAACTCGGTGCAATTGTATTAATTGCCTTTTAAAACTTTATGAAAATTTATAATTGTTGTAAATTTTAATCTTTTAAAGGTGTCTTTCGTATAACAATACCTCGAGTTTTGGCCGACGGTAAGTAAGAATGTGGTGACCATTTCTTTGACACAAATGAATCTTGTATCATTGAGTGTCTTTTTCTGAATAAGCGTACAAAGCTTAAAAAACACATATGGATACATACGATACAACTGTCAGAAATGGTGAGGATCTGCTCGTAACACCTCACATATGTAGTCATATCCAAATCTTGTTATGGGCTGTCGAATAGGATAGTCTATGTAATCTTCAAATATGAGTAGTTGATGTGCAATTAACCTTTGAGCCAATCAAATCAACATCACCAACAAATGTAAGATTTTTAAATTTGTATCTTCATCTTCAATTCTTTCCCTTGCAATTCGGATTTCTTCTATTTCAGACGACATTTTTAAAAAAAAATCAATTAAGTAATTTTGAATCATATAAAATAATCGACTAGTATCATATAAATCATTTACGGACAACAAATACATATAAGTTCCAAAATAAAGATATAAAGAACATCTAACTACTAAAATTAGAGAAAAATTGAAAACAAAAAGAATAACTTACATATTTTTTGTCTAGAATAAAACTGGAATTGCATGAACGAACGATCCTATTCATTATGTAGACATATTAGAGATGATATTTATTAACTAATCTACAAAATAACTAGATTGTTATGGTGAGAATATTCCTTAAAATGTACCCATAAATTCAAATATTTCAAAAAAAAAAAAATCAATCAGTTAGCATTTTTTATTTATTCCAAAAATTCAAATTTTATTTTTAGCATATTTATTATATTCTAGGGATTAAAATACTAATTAATACTCATAAATTACTAAATATTAATATTTTAATGGCTGTTTGATTCTCGTCAGAATCAACCTTTGAATTAAACAATTTGTTTGCATTACTTAGGCTTCAATCTAAATACCAAATTAGAAAGAAAAATGTCATACAAATCAATATTTTAAAATCATATGTTTGACAAATGAACTACAATCCTAGAAACGTGTATATACAAGAGTAAAAGATAATTAATACCAAGGACTCAATATATGCCTCGGTGTGGCAGATATATTGTTTTAAACCTTAGCTGTGGAAGATTAAATCTCAATATTTTTGGAAAGAGAAATTATTATCATTAGTTAAAAAACATACAAATGATAGAATATTTAAAAAACACGGAAAACAAAAATAAAACAAAATGTCGAAAACATCAATTCTTCTTTCGTCTAATCCAACCCAATCATTGTTCAATAGACATGTTGGTGAACAGCTCAGACATCCCAAGCCTATTAATTTTCTCCAATGCATTGTAAAGAACATTTTCTTCCAAACCATGAATTTCTTGAATCGCATCCAATAGTCGCTGGGGTCTTTTCTCTTTTTGTTGCATGAGGTCAACAATCCGATGACTAACCTCAACCATATCTATAAAACTCTTTTGCAGACCACTACTATCCATGCTTAAATTGCTAGATACTCCCAACTCTCCACTTTTTGATATTTTTTTAGGATGTAGTTTTTCTCCTTGACCTAATGGTGGTGATCCATCTATATTCTCTATATTTCCAAACGCTCTTGTATATAAGATCAGATGGCAAATTACCTTCAACCCCAAAAGTTTGTGCATCAGTTTCTTCTCCTAGGCCAACATCATTTCTTCCCATCGTTAAGCCAACATAGAATATTATTTGTAGGTCCTCATACTCTTCAAATGTTTCATCCCTCATATTCTTCCTATTTGGATGGGCCTACAAATAAATAAATAAATAAACGTAATATATCATAAATTATATAAAAATAAAACTTATAAGAGAAATAAATAAATGAAATTATTACTTTTTTCGTAATCCTCCCAAACATGATTAAGGTCCCAACTGAATCCCGACTTGAATCGGGTCAATTCTACCATGCTATTATAAGGAGTTTTCAGATTCCTCATTTTGCTTTGGTAATGACTGTAATTTTTTCTGGACTGGAGCTCCAAATTTAAAGTGGGCAACATCTTTTTCTCCAGTCGTTTTACTGATGCACCCACTAACATCACGCCAACCATTTTTGATGCCTTCGGTAACTTGTTTGATCAACAACTTGGTTTCTCGCACAGTCCATTGTTCATATGATGCTCTTTTTGTTCCCTTGAGCTTGTGAATCTCCCATACTTCTACTAAAACGACATCCCATTACAGTTCTAATAAAATCAATATTTAATATCCTTTAATAGAGCAACACATTACCATTACACTTAGTTATATTATTATATAAACATCTACAAAAAACTAATATTTTGATTATTCCAATACAATATTTGAAGAATAAAATATAATCGATTAATTAATCTATAAATTACAAGAGTACCGTAACTTAATGTAGAATGTTTACATTATATATGGATCACATATTTACGAAGATGAGTTATACAAATATATAATAGTTATATTTCGATAGCATTAATCTAGAACTTCTACCCGATTTGGTATCTCTACTGTACCAGGTGGTAAGGATCATTAAGCTCAAATAGAGTTCTAAGATAAGTTTAACAAGAAAATGACTGATTCCATCGGACCATTGTTTTTAAACACGAATAGTAATATATAAGTCTTATAATCTTACACACAAAAAAACATATGTTCATGAAATGCAAGAAAAATAACTTTACAAAAAATAAAACAATAACTTACATTTTTCAATCTTAAAATTGAGATCTGTCACAGAAAATCCTACAAAATATGAAACAAAGAATTGTATATGAATTATAATATAACTATTGTCATAATATAAACTACACAAGAAGTTGGCAAAAAAAGTATAAACTACAGATGAAATAAATAATCATCTTTCAAATGGTGGATTTCTCGATTATTAGAGAAAAGATAAACCTTAAAAGAGAAAAGCCTCAAAAAGAAGAACGTTTAAGAGAGTCTGAGCATACTGTTGTTTGTTACATAATTCATAGAACATTTGACCGATGTATTATAAATTGAAACTAAATATTTAAATTTATGTTGATTTGTGGTTGAAAATTTTAAGCAATATGTTTGGAACAGTTCTCCCTAACATTAATTAACAGATAATTGATATGTTACCAATTATGAAAAAGTAATAACTATATGGTTTAAAAATGATAAAACGAAGATGAAACTTTCATTAAGACGTCGAGAGTATTTCTCAGTTCATTGCTACACAAGGTCCTCTACCACACACGATGGAGATGGTGATTCAACAACATTGTCCCGTCATAGTGATGCTCACTCGTTTGGTCGACAATTATAAGACTGCTAAATGCGGTGACTACTTTCAAGTCAAAAATGCTTTCTTGCTGTGTGGTCTACAACTCCAAAGAAGACAAGACAACAATGCCAAGTGTGGAGTTATGATTTGTTTAATGAGATTTATAAAAGGAAAGCTTTGTAAACTCAGAAATAAGTGTGTAATCTAGAAGCTATCAAACAAACTGAAGATTTTGTCTTTCATCTCCAAGAGCAAGTGCTTTATCCTCTCACTCTAGCAGCTTCTTTCTCTGCAGCTTCACGTTCAGCTATCTCACTACTCTCTTCTCCTTCGACGCCTTCAAGCTACTTGGGTCAGATTTGGGGCCATCAGAAGCAATAACTTTATTATCTTCATAGCTAGAATCTCTGCAATTCTAAACCACCTCCTTGGCTTACTCCGCATATTTCTTAGTATTCAGAGACTAGCGATTTAGAAAGAATTGTGAACCAATATCATACACAACTATACCAACTCAAACTTGTCATAATATGGCAAAAAGTTTTGTCATGACGTGGTTTCGGGAATGTTATGTATGTCTACCTTTGTACCAAGACCAATTGTTTTCTGATCGGACTTGACTGGTGCATTACAGTCAATTGGACCAAATGCTTGGACTACATGTGTCTTTTTCTACTTAAGAGTAAACATGATCCATCAAAAGAGCAGAGGTCATAGATCCTATAATGGATCGTCCACAACAAAATCAAGCAGCATATATATTGATACAATAATACCAAACTAACTTACTTTATTAACTTCACAAACAATCAGATTAATTGAAGAGACTCGACAGGATATAATAAAACTTCTAACATTCTAGGAGATAAATATTACAGATTTATGTTTTGTTTCTATCAACATATGTTGAGGTAATCATTACATTATTACAAATTTTTGTTTTGTTTCTTCCCTGTAAGGTTGGTTACACAAATCTTCGTGGATCGTTTTCTTACTTGGAAGTTGAAAGTAACTTTACCTTTGTCTGTATTGGAAGAGTTTCATGATGAAGGCAAGAACCACAAACAATATCCAGTCGAAGCGATTAACCAAGAGTGTAAGAAAAAGATCAAAAGCTGCAGAAGAAAAATAACCAGAAAAATAGTGAGAACAAGAGAAGAATAAGGACTTGGATGCTAAGGAAGAATCTAGTAATATCTCTAGAGTAGCAAGTGATTCAACCAGACAATCAGATCCCTCTGATGCTTATGACACAGTAGATTTTCGTTACTTAGGATGATGAAAAAAGTAGTATTGCCTTTGCAAAATGCTCATCAAGAAACAGATTCTAGCAGAGTTGTGGAGAAAACAGAGAAGGCGAATGATGTTGATGAACAAGAATATAAAGAAAGCGATACTGACACTGGTGAAGGTATTAATGTTGATGTTTGGGAAGATGCTTCAAATGGTGTTCTAAGGGCTGGATGTGAAAACGATGCCACCTGATGTGACGGAGAATAAACTAAGGATTACAAGAAAGTACCTCGAGCAACATGGTCGCAGCTTAATACAATATTGAATAACGCTGGATTCTACGTTCATTTTTAAATCCTTTAAAATACCCAATTCAATAACAGCCCCTAATTGATTCGGTTATGTCCACTTGGATTCAGTTACATTTCCACGTGTCAGTAATATAGCTTGCCCGTTAAATCTATCAGTGCCCGACTGCCCGGGAAATCAATTTCAAATTTCAAAGAAGTAAAATACGATCCAACGGTTCGTTTATTTAACGTTAAAATAACCGCAACGGAAAATTAAGACTCGAATCTTACCTTAACCACAAATATTCTCTCATCATCTCTTTCGCCAAATTTGAATTTCTTCCATCTCCATACTCGTTATCGCTCTCTCGTTTTTCTGGAGAAATTTTGTTGATTGGATTTTTGATGAAGGATTGTTGTGATCCACTTCTTGCAACTGATGTTTCTGGGCAACGTGAAAGCTTCTCTCAGAGTGAGATTTCGATTTATCTTTGCGGAAGATATTTTTTGTTTACAGTCAAGTTTGCTCACTATATTTTGTTTTTGCTATTTTTTCTTTGGTTCTTTTCTTCAGCAGCTGAAAAAGCTCTAGATGTTCATATGGAACCATCAAGCCCGGAATTGGTGAAAATGGAACAATCCAATGATCTTGTAGCGTTAGATGGTACCGATAGCTAACCTTTTATATTTTCTCGCTTTTTTTTAATCAAAAGGCCTCACTATAGAGATTAATGGCGTCAAATTGGATTGTGTTTCAGGAAAAGTCGTATTAGGGTTTTCTCAAGCATCTCCCGATTTAGTAAATTGTGGAGCTTCACCAGATTTACAGAGAGAAAGCTATGTAGATTCTCCTGAATTTACTAAAAAAACTAGATTTCCCACTGAACTTTCGCTAGAGAATGGAATTGATGGTCCTAGTACTAGAGATGGCCGTAAAACTTCAACTGTGAAGTTTTTAGCCATCTCTCAAACCTTCGGCTTTGAGTTGTCTCCAGAGTCATCCTTTGAGTTACCTTCTCCTCCTGGAAATTTTCGGGAGAGTACGACTCCTGTGATAAGTATTAACTCTGGTTCTACAAGCACAGATGTGATTGTCGCTGATGGAACTTTCTTAAAAGATGAGTACTTCTGTGAAGGTGAAACTATCACAACTGATGCTCTTGTTGGCAATGAAGACGAGCTTTTGTTGTATCAAACAGCTCGAGTTGGTGATTTCTCTTATAAATTTCAATCATTGGATCCTGGGGACTACTTCATTGACCTGCATTTTGCTGAAATCGAGTTCACTGAAGGTCAACCGGGAGTTAGAGTTTTTGATATATTCATTCAAGGAGCAAAGGCAAGGCATCACTGTTTGAGTTTTTTATTTTGTCTTCTTACTCATCACATGTCATTTATGGCTTGATTGAAAAACTATGGCAGGTCATATCCGGTCTAGATTTGTTTTCACAAGTAGGGGCAAACACACCTCTTGTGATAGCTGATCTAAGGATGCTCGTTGGCCGGGAAGGGGAGTTATCTATTCGATTGGAAGGAGTGACAGGAACTGCAATTCTATGTGGAATTTCTATCAGAAAAGAGGCAACGGCTACTTGTATGTTGTTTTCTAACCTTTTCGTGTCTTGAATGATTCTTATTTTTTCTCTTCCATGTGAGATATAATTAACAATCATGGAACTATTTTGACTTAGTAAATCAAATTTCCATTTCCAGGATTTTTCTACAACTCTAATCACAATTTTCTTCTTTTAGATGTTGAAGATACTGGAATGCTGGCAGTTAACGGAACAACTGATACTGTTCTGTCCCAGCCAATTCAAGTGAGATTTTCCATAAGCTTATTGTTTCCATTTTAGTTGGGGTGATTACATAAGTTGCAAACTGTTAAACTGTCATACTGGTTTTAGGAAAATGTTGACTGTAGAACAGAAGAAGATACCAAAAGGATGAGAACTGACTATGAGCAGCAAAAGAAAGAGATAGAAGATATGAAGATAGTGGTTGACGAACTCAAACGGGAGAATGATCAAAAGAGTAGAGAACGTGAAGAAGCATTAAATTCTCTCTGTGAGATTCAAAATGAACTAATGCGCAAGTCCATGCATGTTGGTTCTTTGGGTATGTACATTTTTCTACCTTCTGTTTTGTATTGCATTTACGAAATTGACATTGGAGCATTTGTTCATATCTAGCGTTTGCTGTGGAGGGACAAGTCAAAGAGAAGAGCAGATGGTTCTCTTCATTAAGAGATATGACAAGAAAATTGAAGGTACATAGAAGTAAACTTAATACTATCATCTACCGAAAACTCTTGTGCCTCGTTTTAATGAATTTGAATTTTTTAGATCATGAAAATGGAGCAAATTAAGCTGTTGGAGGAGGCATCCACATACAAATTGCTAGTTCAAGATATCAAGGAGTTTAGCTCTCACATTCATTCTAGAGATGGGTATTTCTCTTGCTGTAATTTGGACATACCACTATCACTAGAAAGATCTTGTAAAACTGAGGTTTGTGAATGTTTATCCGTTGACATTTGTTCTCAACAGTAAAGCAGGACGCAGAATTGCATGAAAATCTCAAAGTCAATTTGTAAAGGGAGAAAAGGAGAGAAAGGAACTATATAACAAGATACTAGATCTAAAAGGTTTGTGTCCACATTTATTATAACTTCTTAAGGGACCTCTTTGACTAAAATTGGCAGTCTAACAATTTACCTTAATCGTTCTTTCCTACAGGAAATATCAAGGTCTTTTGCAGGTGTCGGCCACTTAACTTTGAAGAAATCGAAGCAGGAGTATCTATGGGAATTGATGTTGAGTCAACCAAAAATGGGGAGGTCATAGTCATGTCAAATGGGTTTCCCAAAAAAAGCTTCAAGTTTGATTCTGGTTTTGGTCCTAACGCTTCCCAAGGTGATCTTTGAAATCAAATATCACACTTTGCCACTTCCCTTAAATCTCATCTTACCATTCGACTTGTTGTTTCCTATATTTTTACAGCCGACGTATTTGAAGATACTGCTCCTTTTGCTACGTCTGTCATTGATGGATATAATGTCTGCATTTTCGCTTATGGCCAAACTGGTACTGGAAAAACTTTTACTATGCAGGGAACTCAACACGACCGTGGTGTAAATTATAGAACACTGGAAAATCTGTTTCAAATAATGAAAGAACGAGAAAACCGCTACAATTATGAGATCTCAGTCAGTGTCTTGGAAGTTTACAACGAGCAGATAAGAGATTTGTTGGTTCCAGCTTCACAAAATGCATCTGCACCAAAAAGGTACTACATAAGTTTGTTATACCTTCTTCCTTCGTATGCTCTTTTATGAAGTTTAAAATGCAAGTTTTATGGTTCTTTAGTCTTGTTGTTTATAACTTGGAGATTCAGTAAGAACTTTAAGTATCTTTAGTCTCGTTGTTTATAACTTGGTCTTTCAGTCTGGTTGAAAAAACTGGTATTTTAAATTACATACAGTAGCTTGATATTGTTTTTTTTGCAGATTTGAAATACGGCAAGCAAGTGAAGAAAATCACCATGTACCAGGATTGATTGAAGCACCTGTGAAAAGCATAGATGAGGTTTGGGATGTATTGAAAACAGGAAGTAATGCAAGGGCTGTTGGGAAAACGACGGCTAATGAGCACAGCAGCCGATCTCACTGGTCGGTTTACCTGATCTGCAATAGTTTCTTTTTTTTTTTCAGAAAGTGATTAGTTATCTAAATGAGTTTTTATTCTTTGTACAGCATTCACTGCGTGATGGTAAAAGGGGAGAATTTGTTGAATGGAGAATGCACAAAGAGCAAACTGTGGCTAGTTGATTTAGCAGGAAGTGAACGGGTAGCAAAAACAGAAGTGCAAGGAGAACGGCTCAAGGAGACTCAAAGCATCAACAAATCATTATCTGCTCTTGGAGATGTCATATTCGCTCTTGCCAACAAAAGCTCTCACATTCCTTTCAGGTTGATACGATACAAGAAGGTTATTATATTTACTATTTGTTTTTCATTTAACTTAACGTTTGGTTCATCACTTCTGCAGAAATTCAAAACTCACACACTTGCTTCAAGATTCTCTTGGTAAACTTTCACCTCAACGCTGAAACTACTAATATTGTTTACATATAATTCACTTTAAGTGTTCTATTTATTTGTTATGGAGCTTCGAAAAATGACTGGTATTCGTTACAGGAGGAGATTCAAAGACCGTCATGTTTGTACAAATCAGTCCTAACGAGAATGATCTAAGTGAGACACTTTGTTCACTGAATTTTGCTAGTAGAGTAAGAGGGATAGAGTTGGGCCCTGCAAAGAAGCAGCTAGACAATACTGAACTCTTGAAATACAAGCAAATGGTAAGCGACATGTCCACATGACTGTATATCTAGGCATTGATGCATGGTTATAAATTATGTTAATCTTTTATCAGGTTGAGAAATGGAAGAAAGATATGAAAGGAAAAGACGAACAAATTAGGAAGATGGAGGAAATGATGTACGGTTTAGAAGCAAAGATTAAGGAACGAGATACTAAGAACAAAACCCTTCAAGACAAGGTAAGGGTCACTAAAACAACAAAGATTATAACTTTTTTAGCTTGCTGTAATCGTCACATATTACCTTCTTTGTCAGGTCAAAGAACTTGAATCACAACTGCTGGTAGAGAGGAAGCTCGCTCGTCAACATGTAGACACAAAGATCGCTGAACAGCAGATAAAAAAGCAGACCGGAGATGAAAACAACACAACAAAGAGGATGCTACTAACAAACATACCATTGGGATCACCTTCCAAAGAAATGGTGAATCTAATCGAGAGCACCACCAGCTGTGATCTACCTCCTTTACCTAACGCTAACAGTGGCCTTGACTATAATGACTTCATTGAGAAGGAGAACAATCCAGAGATGGCTGAGCAAGTGCAAATACCCAAGAAAGCAGGAAGATTCTCTATCTGTCCAAAACGTATTCCATCAGCTCCAGCTCCAAGGAGGAGTTCTCTTGCCCCAATCACATCAACTTTGAAAGATATGGTGAATATAACCCGAACACCACTCTCTGAGAGCACCACTAGCTACGATCTACCTCCTTTACCTAATGGTGGCCTCAAGTACAATGACCTCATTGAGAAGGTGTACAATCCAGAAATGGCTGAGCAAGTACAAATACATAAGAGAACAAAAAAAACCTCTATCTGTCCAAAACGTATCCCACCAGCTCCAAGGAGTATCCTTGCCCTAATGACATCAACATCGCCATTAATGCCACCACGCCAAGCTATAACTACAAACTCACCTGATCAAGTGCTCTGCATTAGCCCCAATCTAAACAGAAGTAACGGGAAGACGTTGACCAGCATTCTCAGACGAAGCATGCAAAAAAGAATGCAAATGAAATCTGCCCCGAGGCAGCAACAGTTGAGAAGAAGAGGTGGCATTAATGTCGGGATGGAGAGAGTTCGGCTGTCTATAGGAAGCAGAGGAAGATTAGCTCATGAGTTCTGCTAACCAATGCTCGTAAGGCAGGTCTGAAGGAGACACCTCTGAAGCACGAGAGATGGATCTGAACTGTTAAAACTTATGTTTTCTCTGACCTGATATGACTTAACTTCTCATTCAATTCGATTTCTTGGGAGGATGATTGATATTTTATCATCCTCCCGTTCTGTTTGCGTTTGTGAATTTGGTTTGACCCTTATGTATAGATGGTTTCAACTTTTGTGCACTAGATTTGTTTTCAGAAGTTTCTTGTAGAACTCATATCATAGAGTTCACATTCTAAGCCGTAACCTTAATATCAAAACATATGTACACAAAAAACTAGCAAATCCATTGATTTACAAGATGAGGCTATAAATAAAGGAAGGCTTGGAACTTTCAACTCATCTTTAGTGAATTAACGCGGCTCAAGTTCTCTGCAATAGCATCTCTTATCCTACTCGACTCGATAAATGCTTCTCCTTTGGACCTCCGAGTATCCTCCTCCTCATCTTTTTCCTCTATCCACATCTCACCATTACAACTACTAGCAGCAGCACCATTTATACATGCGTCCTGTGAATCATCTCCAGATTTCACAAGGAAATTATGCAACAAGCAAGCTGTAGTTATGACAAACGGCAGATACTCACTTGTCTCTGGTTTCCATTTCTTATCCAGAATTCGCCACCGAGCACGAACCTTAGCAAATGCAATCTCAACAGAACGCAATGCAGTGTGTAGCATATTGTCGAATTCTCTACAATTGCCATCTTCCTCGTTATTATAAGGTGTCACAAGCCATGGTAAAAAGGGAAGACAGGAATCTCCCAAAACGTAACGAGGAACCGATATTCCATTTCCAAGTTTGGTCGGAGCTCCATTCAGAACTTCCTCTGCAATAGAGTAAAGCTTCGTCTGCCGGAGAATAGCTTGAGGTTTCATTGTGCTTGGCCAACCAGCTGAGATATCAGCAAATGTACCGTTATAATCAACCACTGCTTGAACCATAAGTGACCCATTTTCACCAAGAAACTTTCCGTCTACTTCAAATCTCCCAAATCCGAGGACACCACAGCAATTGGGAAGCAAATTAGGTAAGAAATCGGGTTTGGGATCATCAAATTGTTGACTTAATCTGTCATTGACGAGCTTGCAGACGGTGAAGAAAGCGCGGGAAGCGTGGGAAGTGGAATCGAAACCGAATCGGTTAACGAGAGACTCGTAGGAAACTCCGTGAGCGAGACGGAACATCGTGGCCGCGAAGGAAGTAAGCGGAAGCGAAAAAGGGGAAGAAATGATTGAGAAGAGATCGAAGAAGGTGGTTCGTGACATTCGGAAACAAAGATTCCAGCGAGGGTCGTCGTCATTTTCCGCGGTGGAGGTTAAGAAACGGTTGAACCACGTGGCAGAGGAGTTTGAGGAGGAGGGAGGTGAAGGCGCGTTTGGTAGTGATGAGACGAGGGATTCAAGTCGGAGAGACTGTGATGGTGAGAGAAAGAGATCATTATCTTCGAGAAAGGAGTGTGTAATGATGGAGACGGAAGAGAGACGCCGCACGAGCGGCTCCATCAGACCAAGTTGATCGGATTTTCGTTTTCCGGCAACCATAGCTTTAACTTTAACAACCAGTGAGAGAGATAGGAACCTAGTATTAAGAGTGCACTCTTTCTGTTTCTTGGGTTTTTGTACGGGCCTATTATAGGCCATTAAGCCCACTGGGCTAATTTACCCTCACACGAATTTGTGGATAACTTGACCCTTCTATTTCTTTGTCAGTTTTATATGTAAATCTTTTGTATTGACTTCGGTATAATGAATATTCACCTTTGTTCACTGAGAAGGAAACAATGGTAATTCACCAGAAGGAAAAAACTAAATCTAATACTTTTCTTAATCTGCTAGGTTTGGCTGATGATGCTTTAGCTATCTGATCCTCCATTAGCCGCTCCACGTCCGGTCCCATATCGTGGACCATTTTAACTGACTCCGAGAGACGGTTGAGCAAATTCACCAGTGCAATCACTTCATTCCGTTGCAGTTGCAGCTAAACGGTACGAATAATTTCTGATCAGAGACTCATACAGAAAAAACAATGCATATATAGATGTTGAAAAACTCACTGTTTGGTCACCAATGTCTTCATTTCCAACAGAGAAGATAATTTTCAATGCTGTACCAAGACCCTGAACCTGAAGTTTCCCCCAAAGCCGGCATTTCTCACAACCTACGCAATCCATCACTGCACTGCCATACACACAAACACACATTTATTTTACTATTACCTTTCTCTCTGCATTTGCCAGAAGAGAATATTACACCCCCATGATTGAGTCAATTTCAAGGGATATAAGAGGAACCTTATATTTCTGAATTGTTTCTGGATCTGCTGTTTTAATTCTGGTCCACCTTGACCTTGCCACAGCTTAGCTTCATCAAACGGAACAGGACATGCCGTTTGGAGTTTTGGACTATACAATAACAGTTTAATCAATGACTGTGTTTTTAGATCTTCAGCATGGTTTCCGGTGTCATACTCTGCCTGCTCCAAGTATACTGTTGCCTGAATAAAACATTGTCAGGGTCAGTCTCTTATTATTTAGAGAGACATGTCAAAATTCCCAAGAGACTGACTGTCAGAGAGGTTGCTTACTTTCGTAACAGCACGTAGCACCAAGAGATACGTGAAGTACATGTTTCTGACACGATCAGGATGTCTCAGAATACGATCATACATCAGCTCGATATTCTGTCCCTACTGTATTACAAATAAATTACATGTCAGTTAATAGGGTTCTGTTAGAGACTTGTCTATCTTTTCCGCAGGAATACAAACCTGGTTGCTTGACTCATCAACAAGATAATCAGCAGCTATGTGCATCGAGATAGAAGAATGAAGACCTGATATCAGTTTGTACAAAACCTTTTTCTCTCGACATGTTTCCCCAGATAAATCTGCAGAAACCATATATACATTTCAACATATATCATATTACAAGCTCTTAATCCACATTATGGTAGATATTAGAGAAGAAAAAACTCACACTTAGGGCAGTTCTCTGAATATATAGAGTCCCAAATCCTTCTAGCTGAAGGTCCAGTATAACCTGTATACCTTTCAGGGTTTAATTGAAGATTGACATAAGTCATCTCACCTGTATATGCCAATTCAAATCATAACAAAAATCGGCATCATATACTCTTTATAATATATATCAAAAGAACACTTCTCTTAAGCATTTTGTTTTGGTAACTACATACTGCTATCTGTGTCATCGTCATGCGTCCATGGATTCTTGGTTTCAACCCAACCTCTGAATGCTCTGTTATCTATAGTACGGTCAACAGCAGCCTGCGGTTTTCCCTCTTGACACTTTAGATCATCAGAAGGAAGACCTGGGACAAAAGGTCTCTTAAATGGTTCCGGAAACTCACTCTCTGGACATTCACAGACACTGCAATCACGCAAACGACACATTCCATCGTCTGGCCAGAATGGTCAGTCACACCATAGTTTAACCTAAACCCCACATATAACACAACAGCCACACAAAAGTCACTAACTAAACCACTGAACACAAGTCCTAAGTTTTTCCACAAACGAATTCTAAAACATCACACTGACCTTAAAGTACCGGAAAAATGGGGTTGTGACTAGATCTTGAAGCAAAGGATTCAACACCTCACTATTGAGATTGTCCACCGTTTCATAATCACAGCAACAGTCCTCTATGAGACCTTTGTATTTACCAGTTCCCTGTATATTATGCAAAATCAAAAAGACAGAAAAATCAAATCCTGATCAACATTATAAGTCCACTGAAATGTTAAATCTTACAACATCATTGATCATCATACACCCTGCACTTCAAAAGCATTGAACCATTTCAGGAAAACATTGTGATCGAAAGATTCAATTTTGATTGTCACTGGCTAAATACTGTGATCATAAGAATCGATTTTAATTATCCTGAATCCATAAATTACAAAAATCACAAAGCTTTGGCTGATTAACAAATAAAATATTTGCAATTCATCGTCATTTCCACAATAACCAACAAACTCCATCCAGAGTTTCAACTAAAACAAGACAAATGTACCTGAGACTCTCAAGTCAGATTCCTTCATCAATTATAAAATTTTAAGCAAAAGATGGAAAATCTAAGAGAGTGATTCAAAACCTGAAGTGAACAGCTACAAGAATTTCGATCGCTGAAGAAGAAACCAACATGAGGATTCGTCCTAGAGCTCACAGCCACTGCCAAAAACACGACAACCAAAGTCGCTAAAGGCCATCGCCATGTTTTTCTCTTCCTTTCGTTATTTTCTTCTTTAACTGCAACTCTTCCCATTAACACAAATTACAGAAACAATACCAAAAAAAAGTTTCTAATGGAGAAAATGTATACTTTACAATAAATAAAAAACACGTTATTTGCGTCTTCCGGAAATCCTCAAAACCCTATTGTTGTGTTGTGTTGTGCCTGAAGATCGCCTTATGTTAAGCAAACCAAAGTCATGAAATGCGTTAGTTCAATGCGGCATTTTAATTTGACATTTCAGCGCGACGCGAGTTTTAAATTACACGCGCCATTTTTAGTCGGCGCGTGCGAAGCCATTTGTTTCATCTCGTGACGTGCTTTAACCAATAGGAATCCATCTGGTTTTTGTAGTCAACGACCATTTGTTTACTCTTGTCGTTTTGATTTGGCTTATGAATTAGATATCGCCACGTCCTCGATCAGCTTTAACTCTTCTCTTTTTTTTTTCCTTTAACTCCTCTTACCTTTGTTGATAAACTTAAGTTCGATATTTCGGTGAGCCATTAAGTATACGCCGACTGGTTTGGGCCTAGCGAGATTCGGGCCCAAAGCAACTTCCTCTCAGAGTTAATTTGATGGTAAAGTTGCGGAAATAGTTATTCAAACAGAGAACTTTACAATATTGGGCACTTTTTGGAATTATCATTACGAATTTGGACAATATTACCTTCACGCGTCTTTTAAACTCGGAACGTAAATGATGCATGTGTGAAGTTCGTGATCAGTGACTATAGCAAAGGATATACAAAATTTTGTGGTTGGATTTCGTAGATTGTGTTGATCAACAGCGAGCGAGTAATTCGAAAGCGAAGATATACTGCAAACTGCAATCGATACATGGTAGACGTAGCTAGTAATGGAGCTAGGAAATTGATGTATGGGGTCGACATATATTTTTCTAAGTATTTAAATTTAACCTAAAAAAATGTTATTACAAATAGTTATATTAAAAATATATTCTATGTTCCCTAAAATTTTGTTTCATTATTTCAATTTGCCACATTATCAAATATTTGTTTCTCAATAAAACAAACTAAACATTCACTAAAAAGTGTTGTGTAAACTTCATTAGCTTAGGGTCTAAGATAAACTTTAATAAGTTATGATTAAGGTTTAAGATAAGACCAAAAGAAAGGTCTAGATAAGTCTAAGAGTTGTAAAGATTTGTTTAGATAAGATTATGAAAGATTATGATAAGGTTTTAGAAGTATATATATAGGTTAGTCTTTTGAGTTGTAGAGACTAACAAGAAGAGAAGAGAAACTTTGTGTATTGATTAATTTTGGATTAATACAAAGAGATGTTTCAAGAATTTGCTTGTTTGAATTGATTCTTTATTTGGTATCAGAGCAAACCAGGTTTTGTAATTTGTTCTTGAAGGTTTTTAAAACAAACTCGGAACAATGGGAGACGATGTAAAAACCATAAAGAGAGATTATGTTCCCTCCTCGGTTCTGTGTCCGATGTTATCCCCTACCAACTACAAGGTGTGGGCTATGAAGATGAAGGTTGTTCTCCAAGTTCACAAGGTATGGGAAACAATAGATATTGAATCTAGTGTTGATGAGAAAAACTACTTGGCAACAACACTATTGTTCCAATCGATTCCTGAGAATTTTTACAAATCGGAGAACAAGATTCACCCAAAGCATTGTGGGAATCAATTAAGTCACTGAATCAAGGAGCTGAAAGAGTTAAAGAGGCAAGGCTTCAAACTCTTATGTCAGAGTTTGATAGGCTTCGAATGAAGGAAACAGAAAACATAGATGCTTTCTCAGGAAGAATGAAAGTAATAGCATCAAACTCAGCTGCGTTGGGACAAACAATTGAAGAGCCAAGACTGGTGAAGAAGTTTCTCAACGCTTTGCCAAGGAACAGGTTCATACATTTAACCGCTTCGTTGGAACAAATTTTGGACCTGAACAAGACTGGTTTTGAAGACATTGTAGGAAGAATGAAAGCGTATGAGGAAAGAATAAAAGAAGAAGAAGTTGAGTCACATGAAAATCTACTCTACTCAAGTTAATACAACAGCAGAAGACAGACATATGGGAAAGGAAAGAATCGCACACCACAGAACAGAGAAAAGAAGGATCGATCAAATATAATCTGTTTCAGGTGCGATAAGAAGGGACACTTCTCATCAGTATGTCCAGAACGAAAGAAGAAACTGGAAGAGTTGAATAAAGTAGTAGAGAGACAAGGTGACTCAGATACTGATGAAGGAGAAGAGACAGTATATATGCATGTTGCAATTCTTATCAATGAAGAGAAAGTGTTTCCAGAAGGTTATAACGATGGAAGCAAAGAAGGTGGAGAGTGGTACCTTGACAATGGAGCAAGCAACCACATGACAGGAGAAAACTCATATTTCTCTGAACTGAACTCAAAAATCAAAGGAAAGCTGAGATTTGTGGATGGTTCAAGTGTTAAAATTGAAGGAAAAGGCACAATCATCTTCAAAACAAAAGACGGGTATTAGAAGTTAATGTCTGATGTATACTATATTCCAAGCTTAAAAACCAGCATCTTGAGTTTGGGACAAGCTGCAGAAGAAGGATGTGAGATCACTATGAAGAAAGATTTTCTTACCTTACAAGACAAGAGCGGAAGATTACTCATGAAAGTGAGAAGATCGACTAACAGACTATACAAGGTAAAGCTGCAGGTTGATAAACCAGTGAGCTTGTTGTCAAAAATCTGTGATGAGTCTTGGAGATGGCACGCACGTCTCGGTCATGTAAACTTCAAGACTCTTAAAGACATGTCGGCTCTGGAGATGGTACAAGGACTGCCAAAGATAACAGGAGAAAAACAGATTTGTACATCATGCTTAATAGGAAAACATACACGATTGAAGTTTCCTAAAGCAAGCAGCTACAGAGCGACCAAAGTGTTTGAATTATTACATGCTGACCTTTGTGGCCCCATAACTCCAGCAACTCCTGCACAGAACAGGTACATCTTTGTCATAATAGATGACTGCACAAGATACATGTGGACAATATTATTGAAAGAAAAGAGAGATGCGTTTGCAAAATTCAGAAATTTCAATACTATGGTTGAAAAGGAGTATGAAGGAAAGATTCTAATGCTTAGAACTGACAGAGGAGGAGAATTCTTGTCAGATGAGTTTCGTGTTTACTGTGAGATGTGTGGAATCAAGAGACAAACAACAACACCATATTCACCGCAGCAAAATGGTGTGGTTGAGCGACGAAACAGAACCTTGATGGGAATGACAAGAAGCATCCTTAAAGCTATGAAAGTTCCGATTATATGTGGGGAGAGGGAGTAAGGCATGCTACTTACTTGATAAATCGAGTCACAACAAGATCACTGCAAAGACAAACACCCTATGAAAGTTTCAAAGGAAAGAAACAAAGAGTTGATCACATACGAGTGTTTGGATGTATTGCTTATGCCAAGATTGATGCTGCAGGTCTAAAGAAGCTAGATGATCGATCACAAACTCTAGTTCACCTTGGAAACAAACCATGGACGAAAGCTTACAGACTTATAAATCCAACAACCAACAGTTTTCAAATGATCAAAAGCACTCTATGGACTTCGACAAGCACCTCGATGTTGGAATACAAAGCTTGATGAAATCTTGAGAAATCTTTCATTTACAAGATGTGCACATGAAAGCTCTGTGTAAGGGAAAGAAGAAGGAAGGAATTGCTTGATAGTAGCTGTATACGTTGACGACCTATTTGTGACTGGGAACACGCAGAGGATCATTCTGGATTTCAAGACTGTGATGTCAAGAAACTTTGAAATGTCTGATCTAGGTAAATTAAGTTTTTACCTTGGCATTGAGGTGAATCAAAGAGAAGACAGAATATAGATCAAGCAAGAAGCGTATGCTAGAAAAATACTCAAGGAAGCTGGGTTAGAAGAGTGTAATATGACTCATGTACCAATGGATTTCAGACCGAAATTGAGCAAGGAAAAGGAAGCTGATCCTAAAATAAATGCAACAGAATATCGAAGGAAGATCGGCTGTCTTAGGTATCTGCTTCATACGAGACCTGACCTAGCATTTTCAGTAGGTATGTTAAGCAGATATATGCATCAACCTCGTGAATCACATGGAAGAATACTGAAGCAGATTCTGAGGTATCTAAGTGGGACAGTAGGCTATGGTTTGATGTACAAGAAAGGAGGATCAAACTTACTTGTAGGTTACAGCGATAGTAGCCACAACGTAGACTTAGATGATGGTAGAAGCACCTCAGGTCACATCTTCTACTTTGGTGATGCTCCAGTCTCATGGTGTTCTCAGAAGCAGAACACGGTTGCACTCTCCTCTTGCGAAGCAGAGTTCATGGCTGCTAGAAGCCTGCAAACAAGCCTTATGATTACAGGAGCTGCTGAGTGAGATAACAGCCAATGAAAGCAAGAAAACAACTCTGTAGATTGTAATTATGTACACACGTAGGGTGCTTATCTAGTAATTAAATTCTTGACTAAACTCGGTAGCCATAAGCCTTGAAAATATTTATGCATCCACCCCTAAAAATAAATTAGTACGTAATTAGTGAATATGTAACAGAACTATAGGCTATCTTATATAAGTATGTAGCAGAAGATTAATAACTTTGTTACAGAATTAGTATTTATGTACATAACTACGAATTCCGTACAGCGTACTAATTATGTAGGGATCTTTAACTATGTAGTCACTAAATCTGTTACTATGTACAAATTTACTATTTCGGTTACATAACTACAATCTGTACAGAGTTACTATTTCTGTAACATGATTATTAAAAATGTATAGACTTACCATTCTGTAGCAGCCCTATTTATAATAGTTGACTCTCTCAAAGTTTGTCAACGCGGTGACAGAATTGTAATTATTTTATTCTCACGAAATCTTATTAAGGTTATAATTGTTGGGTTTAATGTGTTTTCAAATTGATTAAGGGCAATTAAACCGGACCCAATTTGGATATAACCGCAATTTCGGTTTAGTTCTAATGAAAACCGAAATCATATGTATCTATATATATATAAATGTATATATGTAAGCTACAAGGGCGATTTGCAGAGTGAAGAAGTCGATCATCTTCTTGATCTTGAATTCATCTCTTCTTATCTTTGATTTCCTTTCACCACGAACTAACAGCTTCATTCTTCATCTACCTTGAGAGGATACGTGCATGTTCTTTCAAGCTAAGGAGGAAAGCTCTTGACAACTTCTTCCGTGAAACTCTGCACCGGAGTCGGGAGATAGATTGTTAAAGCTCAGAAGCTTGCTTCGACTCCAAACGACTTAATCTTTCTTTGTCTTCGTCATTGATTCGTGACAGGTTAATCTCAGGTCCAACAATCTTTAACAATCTACTTTACCTTTGAAGACTAAGATGACAAGAATCAGCGTAGTCCCGGACTTATCAAAATTACAACCACTAACCGGAGCGAACTACCGGAGGTGGTCCGAAGAGCTGCTCTTCTTCTTCCAAGAAATCGGAATAGACTATGTCATAGAAGAAGACTTAGGATCCTCTGTCGCGAGTGAATCCCTAGATCCTTCGAACGAGCAAGCGAAAAAAGGAAGAAGAGAAGGAAGTTTCGAAGAACATAACCGAACCTGCAGAGGTCACTTGATTCGACATCTCTCGGAAAGATTATTCGACATTTATGTGAAATTGGATTCAGCTAAAGAAATTTGGGAAAGTCTAAAGAAGAAGTATGGAGGTGAAGACGAAGGGAAGAAGCAGTACATAACCTCAAGATGGACGGCCTTCCAAATGAGAGATGATCTTCCGATCTTAGACCAGCTTCATGACTATGAAGCAATCGTTTCCCGAATACGATCAGAAGGTATGCTGATCGATAATTATCTGGCAGCTTTAGTACTCGTCGACAAATTACCATCTTCTTGGAATGAGTACCGGTCAAAGCTTAAACACGAGAAGAAGAAGATGAGCCTGGACGAGCTGATTTCAGATATTATGATCGAAGATGCCAACATAATCTTCCAAGGGAACTCTTCCAGATCAGAAGGATACAAATATTCTGATACAAATTTAGTTGAGAGTTCGAATGGGAAGTTCAGGAACAAGAAGAAGAAAAATCAGAAACCAAGCAAGTACAATCAGAAACAGACCATGGAGTTCAAAAGAAAGGTTCAATGCTGGAACTGCAACCAAACCGGACACAAGAAACAAGACTGTAAACTACCTCCTAAACAAAAGGAAGAAGCCAACGCCAACTTGACTGAAGCTCTAGTTGCAGTGGTAACTGAAGTCAATGCCACTACCGACAAAATTGATTGGATAATAGACTCAGGAGCTACGAGGCACATCTGCAACCAAGAGTCTCTATTCAAAACCATTGACAGCTCGGGATGTGAGAACGTGTTCCTCGGTGATGCAAGCGCATTGAAGGTTACAGGTATTGGTGAGGTGAATCTGACCTTGAGCTCGGGTAGAACGTTAACTCTGACAAAAGTCTTACTTGTTAGGAACATGCGTAGAAACTTGATATCTAGTGCGTTATTAATGTTAGCTGGTATAAAACAAACAATAGACTTTGGGAAGCTTGTATTGACCAAGAATGGGGAATATGTAGGAAAGGCATTCTGCAGTGGAAACTTGTTTGTACTTGAAACCTTGAATGCTAATAAAGATGACCACTTGCTTATGTGTTGTGTGATTCTAACTCTTGGCATGAAGACTGGGGCATGTTAGCTCTAAGTCAATAAAACGTTTAAAAGACATGAACCTAATATCTACTAATTATGACCCTAAATCATCAAAATGTGAAATATGCATTGAAGCTAAGCACTTTAGAAAACCATTTAATAAATTTGTGTGTAGATCCTCTTCTCTCCTGGAACTAATCCACACTGATATTGCGGATTTTAAAGGAACTCCTAGTAGAGGAGGGAAGAATTACTATATAACATTTATTGATGACTTTTCCAGATTTGCTTATGTATATCTGCTAAGGTCGAAAGATGAGGCTCTTGATGTGTTCATACAGTATAAGACAGAGGTGGAAAATCAACTTGAGAAGAAGATTAAAAGAGTTCGCTCAGACAGAGGTGGCGAATACACCAGTGACAGGTTCAACTCTTTCTGTATAAATGAGGGTATAGTTCATGAGTTCTCTGCTCCATATACTCCTCAGCAAAACAGAATAGCTGAGAGGAAAAATCGAACACTGAAAAACATGATGAACTGTTTGATTCTTAGCTCAGGAGTTAGTGTGTCACTGTGGGGGGAAGCCATTTTATCTGCGTGTTTTATTTTAAATAGAGTGCCCCATAAAGGATGCACTAGAACTCCATTTGAACTCTGGAAAGGATATGCACCCAACCTTGAATACCTGAGAGTATGGGGATGTTTGGCCAAAGTAGGACTACCTAGCTTCAAGAAACAGAACATAGGTCCTAAAACCATAGACTCAATCTTTATAGGCTATGCACACAATAGCGCAGCCTATAGATGCCTGACCTTTGATTCAGAGTCTAGATTATATGGGAATGTCATAGAGTCTAGAGACGTTATGTTTCTCGAAAATGTGTTTCCATTTAAGTCCAATAACAGGTCATGTACTGAGAAACCAAAATCTGACAAACGAAAATTAGATCACAGTTATGCAGGTTTGAGGAAAAGCAAAAGAACAAGAACACAGAAGGACTTCAGTTCTAACTTCATTACCAGCTATATTGTGGAGCATGATGAACTAAATGAAGAGTTCGTGTTCACATTCCTCATAGAAGATGATCCCATCTCATACTCTGCAGCTATGAAAACCATTGATGCCATGTTTTGGAAAGAAGCTATCAACCAAGAATATGAGTCAATAATGGCCAATCACACTTGGGATCTAGTAGACTTGCCAAATGGGTGTAAGGCCATGAAATGCAAGTGGATCTTGAAAAGAAAACTCAAACCAGACGAGTCTATAGATAGGTTCAAAGCCAGATTCGTGGCACAAGGCTACACTCAGAAATATGAGATAGACTATTTCGACACTTACTCACCCGTGACTAAAATTGCCTCCATCAGGTTGCTAATTGCTGTGGCTTCAGCTCACAAGCTGGTGGTGCACCAAATGGACGTGAAAACGGCGTTCTTGAATGGAGACCTACAAGAGGAGATATACATGTGTCAGCCAGAGGGTTTCTTGGTTGAAGGACAAGAGACTGAGGTATGTAAACTCAAAAAATCCTTGTATGGGCTTAAACAAGCACCCAAACAATGGTTTGAAAAATTCAGCATTACCTTGATAGAGAATGGTTTCACATTGAACTCTGGAGACACTTGCTTGTTTAGTAAAGTAGTGGAACGTGGTTATGTGATCATATGCCTTTATATAGATGACATGCTAATCTTAGGTACTTCTCTGCATATAGTCAATGAAACTAAATTTTTCCTAAGCACTAAGTTCTCCATGAAAGACTTAGACGAAGTAAATATGATACTGGGGATCAACGTACAGAAAACAAATGATGGCCTTGCATTAAATCAGTCGCACTACATAGAAAAGATCTTGAATAAATTCAATTTCTGGAATGAATCCTCTGCAAGAACTCCATATGACTCATCAGTTCATCTTTGTAAGAACAGAGGAGACAACATTAATCAAGAAGAATACGCAAAGGTTCTAGGGAGTGTGATGTATCTAATGAACTGTACTAGGCCAGACATAGCCTACGCAGTAAGTAGGTTGAGTAGATACACTCATAATCCGAGCAGCCTCCATTGGAAAGCAATGAACCGTCTGCTGAGGTATCGGAAAGGGACTATGAATTGGTCACTGAACTATGGAAGAACATCTTGTGTATTGGAGGGTTTTTGTAACGCTAATTGGGTCACGGATAATGATGAAATAAATTCGACCAGTGGGTTCGTATTTACCTTGTCAGGTGGTGCTGTCTCATGGAAATCTTCTAAGCAGACGTGCATAGCAAGATCAACCATGGAAGCTGAACTCATTGCGGTAGAACTGGCAGGACAAGAAGCCGAGTGGCTTAGAAATGTACTGTCAGACCTACCAAGCTGCGAGGGAGTGTGCCCTTCCGTGTCTTTGAGATGTGACTCTCAAGCAGCGTTGGCAGTAGCAATGAACAAACTATACAACGGAAAGAAGAGGCACATCAGACTGAGACACAAAGTGATAAGAGGGCTGCTTGAAACAGGAGTCTTATCACTGGAGTTTGTCAGGTCAGCAAGCAATGTTGCAGATCCATTCACCAAGGGCTTGTGTGGACGTCTAGTCCTCGAAACAGCCAAGGAAATGGGACTGAAAAACGAGAGTTGAAGCCTCCTACAGACCTTACCAGGAATCTCATTAAGTTGAAACTCTCTGGTTCAAAAGGTTCAACTGTGGAGGAGCTTGGACAACTCTGGAAGTTTTCTGCAACTAAAGTTGAAGTTGGAAATGACTTAACTTACAGCATAACATAAAAGCTGTAATTTCCAATATAAACTAAAGATGATACGATCTTTATGGAATTGTAAATTGGAAGAGTACAACACATATGAGCTGATGAAAAATGAAGATATATTGATTCAAGTTTCAGAAACATCAATATAAACGTTTACAATTTGTAAACACATGTGGGGGATTGTTGGGTTTAATGTGTTTTCAAATTGATTAAGGGCAATTAAACCGGACCCAATTTGGATATAACCGCAATCTCGGTTTAGTACTAATGAAAACCGAAATCATATGTATCTATATATATATAAATGTATATATGTAAGCTACAAGGGCGATTTGCAGAGTGAAGAAGTCGATCATCTTCTTGATCTTGAATTCATCTCTTCTTATCTTTGATTTCCTTTCACCACGAACTAACAGCTTCATTCTTCATCTACCTTGAGAGGATACGTGCATGTTCTTTCAAGCTAAGGAGGAAAGCTCTTGACAACTTCTTCCGTGAAACTCTGCACCGGAGTCGGGAGATAGATTGTTAAAGCTCAGAAGCTTGCTTCGACTCCAAACGACTTAATCTTTCTTTGTCTTCGTCATTGATTCGTGACAGGTTAATCTCAGGTCCACCAATAATGTATTATTCGAACAACAATTTTGGAGACAGGAAAAGAGCTAGCTAAATTAGCAAGAAATGTTTGTGTGCAATTCTCGGAAGGCACCCGTATATCAGTCAAATATGTTAAAGTAATATTAGGCTTTAAATCTAATTAAGATTATGTATATTTTATTGCAGTATTTTACAAGGATCTGTTGTATATATACCTTGTATCATCTCTAGTAAAGAATATCATTTCTCACAATCAATATAGAGTATAAGAGTTTTAACGTTCCTAAAACTTTTTTTCTCTCCAAACATCCTCTTCCACCTCCTATGGCCGCCGCCTTCGCATAAACAATACCCTTAAACACAAACTCTATTATGGGCATAAAAGCTATTGATCATAATAACTGGAATTGAAAACTTGAACCGAACAAAATCAGAATAAGAGGAACCAAATCAAACCGGAAAGACTAAATAACTGAACAGTTTCTAAATTTAATAACTAAAAAAACTGAAATCAAATCAAGAACTATATAGTTACCTGAAAGAACTGAAATTCAATTGTACATTTAAAATATATAGAATTTAATCATCTAAATATCTAAAATTTTAATTCTTATTCTAAATTTGTTATATATATATATTCGAATTTTCATAACTAATTTTTGGGCTTTTATGATTTTTTTTTGTTTTTGTTAAAATTAAATAGAAATATCTTAACTGGAACCAAACCAAAACGGAACAAAATTGTAATATGTACTTATTGGTTACAATATTTTAAGAACCGAAAGAACCAAAACAGAACCGAATCAAAATTTTATCTGTATCTATTGGTTACCACTTTTCTAGAACCACCAACCCAAACTGAACTAAAGAACTAAATGCCTAGGGCTATGCATTAATATGTCACATGTCTCTAAACTTACAACACAAACTATCTCGCTTGGAGCCTTCAAGTTCGCTTATTTAATTTCTAAGTGATTGTGGTAAACTAATTATAAATCTACTCTGATTCTACAAGAAATTTTTGTTGTTTCAGGCCCAACAACAACCAATATTGATCATGTCAAATGGAGACGTCAAGATCAACTCATATATAGTTCTCTTCATGGTGTTATATCCATCTCTCTGCAATCACTTCTCTATAGATGTATGGCTACATCTCAGATCTGGACTACTGTTGCTACTACCTTTTCTACACCAACCCATGTTCACATCAAACAATTGAAGAAACAACTCAAACACATTTCCAAAGTATCAAAGTTGATTGACGAGTACATTCGGAGCATTAAGACTCAACTTGATCAACTAGCTATTCTGGAAAAGCCTTATGAACATGAAGATGCCGTTGAAATCATTCTGGATGGTTTTCCAGAAGATTAAAACAACATGGTAGATCAAAATCGAGGGCAAAAATCAGCCACCATCAATTGCTAAAGTCCACGAGCGCATCCTCAATCATGAAGCCAAGTTGTTGTGTTTACTTGCCTCACGAAACACATCTTCATTTCCACTCTCAGCCAACAACACCCATCACTGTTACAATGGAAACAAGTAGCAAAACTACAACAACTCAGACAACACTACTCACTCTAATTGCCATAGCAATCCACATAACAACAATTAGAAATCACAACATAGCAGCAATTGGTAGTAACAACAGAATCGCAACTATTCTCGTCCATCAAAACCCTACTTGGGGAAGTGTCTATTAGAAACAGAGATAA